>JAXGGA010006122.1:0-72235 GCA_038373865.1 Uloborus plumipes
GAATAAGAATGTTTCTATAGAAAGGGACATATTACTACGGTTTGGCAATGACTGTAAAGTAACTACAATGATAAAGAGAAAACAAAAATTGCTGCATTCCTAATTGCAAACTGTTCCCTTTAAAACGATTTATAATAGATCATTGTCCCTCTCCGAATTCTAGTTCATGCGGAAAAAATGCCTTCAGTGAGCAATAAAAGCGAAAGATTAAACAGAAAAGTGAAGAAAAATGCTTTTTTTTTAAAAAAGAAAATAGATTAATTTTTTTACATTTTAGGGAAAATTCGGCGCATAAGTGAAATTTTTATCTTTAGAGCGACGCATGAACGAATGATACTATCATTATTTTTCTATGGAATGTGCTGGGACCATTCAAAATCGTCGTATAAGTGAAAAAGATGAAATAAATGAGGCGGCGTATAAGTGAGAGTTCGCTGTAATATAAGCGGGACTTTCGAGTCCCGTCGGGACATAAAGGGTTAAGCCTATATTTTAATGCAATGTTTCCCAATCGTTTTTAGCTCTCGTACCACTCGGTTGTACATCATACTAAATTGTACCACTTCGTAAAGATGATTGTATTTCGTGAGCTTTTTCTTTTTTATTGAGAGATCTCTTTATTTATTTGCATTATACATTTTATTCTGCTCTAATGTTCGCACATCCAATAAGATAAATTACATTGGTCCGCTAAAGGCAGGGATTCAAGTGAAACAGGCCATCGCAAATTACAATCGCTACTGGAAATGAATTACATTAGAACGTTTCTTGATAAAAACATCGTGACGTCAGCGTGACGTTTGCCTATGAAAAACGAGCTGGATAAAACGTCACAGCCTACTTGGCGAATAAAAGGAGATAGCTGAGTGCTTGTGAGCTCTTATTGGCTCCACCCGTAGTGACGTCATGCCAAGTTAAGTTGATGATAATGTAATTCACTTCCAGTACCGATTGCATTCGAAGCGATCGCAGTGCTGTTTCACTTGAATCCCTGCCTAAGTTAACCCTAGCTAAAATTATAAGCTCACTGTAACATATATGTTTGTGTTTCTAGAAAATTTCATATTTTTATACTTTTTTGCCATATTTCGTTACTAATAAATACCTGCAATAAAAAAAAGTATGAAAAACAAATTAATTTGTCCCGTTGTGTTCAATATTAGTATAAAATATATTTGATGCAATCCTTGAGCTTGTTCCGAAAAGCATTATCTTTTGAAATTTACTGATAACTAACGGCAAAATTTTAAAGTGCACTCTAAGAAATAAGCGATATTGATTCCCTTATTCTTGATCACATACGAACACCTTAACAGTATAATATTATCAATTAAAATAATTTTGAAGAATTTTGGGGAAAAACTTTCTGTGATATTCTTTGATTGATTTATTTTTTTACGTCCGCCCTACTGATTATTTTTCGTTAACCACCAACGAGCGAGTAGAGTACCATCAATGGTACGCGTGCCACAGGTTGGGAAACGCTGTTCTAATGTGTTGAAAATAAATACGGTCTATCTATTGTTTCCTTTAATATTTACGACTAGTTTCGGTGGGACATTGAAGTTTGCTCACTCATTTAAATAAAAACCTGATTATATTTATGAGTGGTTACTTAGCATTTTCCTTTGTTTATCAATTAATGCTTCTATACTTTCCCTTCATTTATAAGATATTAATCGAAGTACTATTACCATACATTGGCAGTTATTTGTCAAAATTTATTTTCAAAACCGTTTTGTGCAATTTTGAAATTGATATAATGCGATATTTGAGTTATTTGCATTGTAAAGAAGGAAAGTAAAAAAAAAAAAAGAAAAGAAAAATCCATTAAAAATAATAAGAATTTAAAGATATTTGTTTTCACTTTCAAAAGCAGAACATAGTCATATCCAACATTTTCCCACAATGGCCGACCCTATACAAGCAAATATTGGACTTATTAAAGTAGTTTAATTATTTAACTATCTGTTTCTTTTGGCTCTCTTTGCAAAATAAGAGGATTTTTGCCTCCAACTCGACTACTTTCGTATTCCATGCTGATGAGAGCAGAATAACCTCGAAACAACTGCTATGGATCGAAATGGTCGAGTTGGCAGTGTATTGCATATATCTGCTTCCTGTTTTCGTTTTTTAGCGCCATAAACCAGGTTTTGACTGCCATAAAAAATGAGGATTTTTTTTTAATCCAGACTAATCTAACGATTCTATTGCGAAGAATAAATGTTGCAAATTTTGTCAAGCTTTATTTAATTTTATTTACAAATATTTTCAAGAACACAGAAGTACTGATATGGCTAGTTCAGTATTTGCTCAATTGGTTCTTCTGTTGTCCCTCTTAAGTAGTTGGTAGTTTGATAGAACGTTTTCAACTATTCCACATTTGATTTTTCCAGAATTTCCATAACGCAATTTGCTTTTTCCAACGTTCGATTACTTTTCAACCTTTTTTCCCGGGGTATCCGGACGGCAAGGATGGCATGGGCTTTCTCTCGTACATGCCCTGGAGTCCGGCAGGAGCCTGCTCAGCCTTGATTTCTACATCAGCCGGACCTGGTCCAGCTCCAACCCCTGGCTCGTTGGTCTTGACCTGCGCTTTGAATCCGGTTTTATCCGAGATGTAATCCACAGTTCTGTACAATCCGTTGATGTTCATGTAGCCATACGAGCCACTCACGATGCCCGACGAGTCCGCCTGCTCTCTCCTAAATTGCACATTTCCGTGGTCATCGGCGACGTGGTAGTTGAAGGAGTACGGTTTCCGTGGAATCTAAGCAGAAATATAGTTTTATTTGAAAAAATATGAAACAAGAACTATTTTCTTTGAAAGTGATATCAGTTCATTTAAGATGACATAGAGATCTAAAAGTTTGTATTTGAAATTTTTAAAAAAGCATTGTTGATATGCTCGTTTTATGTTTTTTGAAACATTAAGTCAATTTCAGTTAAAAATGAGATTGTTTTTTTAAAAATGTATGATTTTTATGACAGTTAATGCACCTACACTACTTTTAAACGAAACAAAATGTGAAAAATTATACCTTTATGGGATACTAAGTATAGGATTTAACTTGAATCTAACCAATTGCGCTTGATGAATTTTCTCTAAATATTTTCAAGCAAAAAAGTAATGAAACGTTATAAATTCAAGACACAAAAGGCTTTATTTCAGTTATTTTTAGCTGACTGGCGGTTCTCGACGTCTTATCACGTACATTTAACATGCAGTTCTTGAACAGCCCAACAGCACAGGGGGGTTAAGGTAATGCCATTTAAGTTATTTTGATTACAACTTTATATTGTATGCGATATTTTGATTTGCATCATCAGGAGAAAATGTTCAGGCGAAAGTTTTATGTCATTAACGTTATTACACATGTGTAAGCACAGTAGAGAAATTATGCTATAAAATGTTTGATTTAACAGTATTTTTGAGCATTCGAGGAGAGTTATATGGAGTTGACAAGCACAGCGAGAACGAAGCGAATACCCCTAAAGATAGCGGAAGAACGATGTTCTATACAATACTTTATAAAGCACTTACTTTCAAGAAAAATAAAAAAAACACAAACAGCTCGATAAAACTGTAAAATATAAATTGAAAAAAATTGGTATGGACCCCACGCCACTTCTTTTTACGTGTAAATTTCTTAGTAGATGCCTTAACTTTTAAAACAGTGCTTGGAGTAAGCAAGATAACAAATCAAACACTTACAACCCTAGTTCGCCACGAAAGAATGCCAAAAAATGTTTTACAATGATTAATTTTCGAAATATCGCCGATTTTTAACATCATTCAGTAGGTTTTTCACAAAATATCGCCAATAGCGCCAAATTGAACCCAAATTCAAGAAATATTTTTTTTCGCCAAATTTGTTGCCAACTTGGCGACATATCGCCAAGTGGTCACGCCAATTCATATCACAAAGACTGCATTGAAATTAACATTGATTTACCCTTTAAAAGGTGTAAAATACCCTTTTGGGAACATTCAAATGCAACCACAGGGGAGGTGCACAACTAGACTCCCCTGAGAGCCTACATACCAAACTAAAAGTTTCTACGGCATATAGTTTTTGAGTTATGCGACATACATACGTACATACAGACGTCACGAGAAAACTCGTCGTAATTAAGTCGGGGGTGGCTGAAAAGGATTTTTCGGTTGTTTATATGTTGGTAGATACATATGCACGTGCTGACAGGTCTAAAAAGCGACTCAACATTCATTCGGGGGTGAGCAAAATCCAAATTCAGACCCAAATTTGAGTGATTTTTTTTTTCGCTATCACAATACTTCCTTTACTACGTAAAAGGAAGTAAAAACGGAAAGGGGTGAAACAAAAAGAATTAAAGGTGTGGATGAAAACGCCCAAAGTGTAAGGTTAAATGCAGTAAAATGGTCAGAAGCCCAGGTTTTTTCAAGTTTGGTGTACAATAAATGCACGACTTTCTTTAAAAACCAAATCCTTTCTGTTGTTATTTAATATTACATTAAAGAATTGCGCCGATATTTACGAAGAAAAAAAATATTTAAAAAGTCTGATGATATTTTCTTTTTCATATGTATTAATGAACTGCAATGGGGCAAAGCATGCATAGTTAAAATAATAGTAAATTAACATTATATTTAAAAGTACGTCACAGAAAATAGTTTTAAGGAAATTGACACGTTATATAAATAAATTAAATTTGTGTTGTCCTCTGCGTTCAAAAGTTGGCTCACAAAGAATTTAATTAAAGTTGATTAATTAATTTCATTAGTAATATCAGAGAAGGAGTAGTGATTTCAATTTTTGATTTCTTTGATTATTGTTTTTCAATCATAATCTGTTATTGATAAATCAGTATCAGCAATCTAACAAAATTATTTAAATAAAGCAAAAAATTTGAGACATAAATTTCAGTCTAATTGTAGCTACTATTTGGAGACGAGGGAGTAATACTTTAGAAATCGCTTCTTGAGCAATGGCGATGAATTACACAGAACATGAGATAATTTGAAAGTAAAGGCATTTTGTTCTTACATTTTGGCCGCCATATTCTCCCAAGTCAGAGGCAGGATGTCCAGCGCACAGTACATTTGTAATAAAATTTGTCAGGATCAATAGAATCTAGCAAAAAAGGAAACACACACACACAAAAAGAGTCAGGTTTCTGATTGTAATGATAACAATTTTGTGTTAAAAATGATAACAACTTTAGTGGTTTCTAAAAAATACATTGTGTGATTTTAAATATATATTTTTCTCATTCACTCGCTAAATTTTATGGAACGTCAAATAGTGCAGAAAATGCTTTAGTACTGGAAGTATTTTAGAAATAATTTAAAAATAATTGCGATCAGCAAAATCCTTGTTTTTACCTAAATCACAGTCAATACGAAGCTAATTCTAAATCAACCTATCTGTGGTTTTGCAACTGCAAACGGCGGTTTAATCGCAAAATGTCATGATTTTTTTTACGTCGTTCTTCATGGCAAGATATGCTAGAATACATAACTTCTACCTATTTCATTAATTCAAGCTCCTTTGAATTCTTCGAAAAGCGTGAATTAAGCATATGAATTAATTGAGTTTTATGTAGTTTTTATGACGGTTTACTTACAATCTGATGAACATTTTTGCTCCTAAACAGAAATAAACTGTATAGTAGCAAATCCATTGGTGTGATTAAATTTAATTACAGTAAAAGTCGGTGCTGTTTATTATAAGACTTGAGTTATCATAGATTATTTGTTTCAAAAGCGTTAGTTTCGTGTCTATTATAGTTTAATAGATACCAATTCAAAGTAGGGTTGTATTTGCCGTAATGCCACCCCTAGAAATATTATATGTAAAATGCTATTTTCTCTTATAATTTTTCACCGATTTCGGATACTTAAAGCCACTGCTTGTTTTTTATATTTCCACGTCAATGTTATTTATTTCATAAACTAATAATTAAATAAATAAAAACAAATACTTATAACATAAGCACAAAATAATGTTTAAAAAATGGAGGTTGACAATTGACGGTTAAAAAGTTACCCATCAGTTGTTGCGCATTAATTAATTTCTGGGCATGTATTCGATTTATTATGAAAAACAAAAACTCATAAATTCATCGGAATAAATTTTAATTCATCCAAAAAGGAAAGAAAATCATTAAAAAAATTAGTGTCACGAAGGCAAGATAAACTTTATATACAACGTACTATTGATTGACTGTATGGCAAATTATTGTTTTTATCAAGTTCAACAATTTGACTATTTCTATATTAAGTTTAAACATTATCCTCAGATTTAGAACTTTAAGCCATCTTTCTAAGCTCAGTCTGTCTATGTTCATTCAAATCATTAACCAGATTTCGAAATATTAAAAATATATAAACACTTGAAAACTTACAAGAGTTGACGTTTTTCGCCTGAACATGCTTTCCTGATTTTCAACCTTAAGCCAACACATCAGAATGAATACTTTTCAGTAGCAACGAAAGCTCATCGGTATATATACAAAAAGCTTCCATCCCTTGTAATAAAACAGAAGTTTTCAATGTGTACAACGTGTCAGATTAATATCAAATATTTAAATATTTTTTATGTCAATATTGTCTCGTAATTCATTAAGTTGTTAATTCACAAACATCGTGTAGTGAAAAAAAAAAAAAGGCATTCTTTCAAAACCCGAAAACAAGCGAGAAATTTATAAAAACTGAGCTTATCGCTTCATTCAATAGCTATACCGATGAAGAAGATATGGTTTCATTGTGAAGATTTCTCTCGCAAGTTTTGAGCCGGCGAAAAAGAATTTTGTAAAGAATGAAACAATATTATTGAGAAGGATCAGGAAGTTGTCTGGTCTTTAGAAACCAGAAAACGAAAGTGAAATATGCAAAGAAGAAAAATTCAGCGTTGATTGTTTTTTCCGGAAATCGTTACAGAGATGCTGGGAAAAGGCTTTGTAAAAACAATTAGAAGAACAATTATTGATTCTATTATAAAAGAACTATGCCGAGAACGATGTTTTATTTTTGTGATGTAGTAGCGTTATTAGGCAAGGACGGCTTGCATTACAGATTTTATGTAGAAACTAGCTGCCAGGGCAGCTAGATTAGCTTCCTGCGGCATGTTGATGCATAATGTTCCCCCAACCCCCTAACTTTACATCATTTTGATGCTATATCATTTGATATAATTTAATGTTCATAGAGTTCAGTTTAGCTTTCGTTCAAAATTGTCATTATCATTATTTTTACTGTTTAATATAAACCACGTTTTATAACAAAGGATTTCATATTAAATCATTTAAGACAAATCCTATACTATAATACGAGAGATGTTGCCAAGTCGAAAATCGCCCCAGAATTAATAAACTCCGGTAGACTTGGGGGTCTGGGGTTTTTCGCCACAGGGAATCGATTGGCGTTGGTTTTGAAGCGCTACGGTCGAACAGTTCGGAGTTACAGATAGGATTCATGAAAAGTTTGAGAAGATTTCTTACTACGCCATTTTCTTTATGATTACTCTTATTGTTATACTGTTTCATAGCAACCACGTTTTAACAATGGATTTCATATTTAATCACATCAGCGTAAATTTATATTTTTATGGTATTTGGCAAATAATTTTTGGCAACACGTTAGAATTGTTATTGTTTTTGAAATTTAAAAGAGATCGATCAAAATAAAGTTAGAATTGGGTATGAGCCGCGGTAGAGCGGCTATATCAACAGGCCGACGCATCAAGCTTAAGTTTCCCCACTTTGGATCCAACTCATCAACTTTCACTTTCATTTTTCATTGTTGAGGAATTAGGGTTACCAGAGTGAAGTTTTGGGACATTGCCAAGCTTTGTTAAATTTACGTAAAAAGTTACCAAAAAGCGATAACTGGCCAGAAAAGACAATCCTCACACACGCGCTGGATCCAAAGTGGTATTCTTGATGCGTCGGCTCGTCTATATAGAACCCTGAGGCCGCGGTAGTCCAATCGGTAAGTCGTCGGACTCGTAACCGGGGTCTCGGGTCGATCATATAGCCGCCGATCAAAGGTCCACCGTCTTCATTAATGATTGCTGGGAGACGTTAAAAATGTTCGTGGTCACAAAATCCTCCAAGTGAAACGAAACCTCTGGGGTGTGCTGGGCCAAGGGTTTACTCGGTCCTTGCGCCTTCTTCAAAAATGAACAGAGCACTCTTCAGGGCCCCATCCCGGTTAAAAATCGAGTTGTGGTATGTACGGGGGGGGGGGGGGAGCCTGTAGTGTGAAGTGAAAGTCAAAACCAACTGGAACCAAATGCGTACTGGAGAACAGAGACTCTGCATCCATTCTCATCAACCCCTCCCGCGTCTTCGGCGCCAAATGAAATGAAATTAGGTGTGATGTTATGGTGAGCATGGATTAAATAGGGTTGTGTTTTTAAAAATAAATTACGGCTGTTTTGAATGCGTAATTGCAACCAAAGGCTCAAAAATGCTTTTCAAGTTTATCTAAATAAGTTTTTCGAACTTTAGAAAAAAACACGAGTTTACAAACCTCTATTTTTTTTAACCGAGCGGGCTCGGTTCCCTGATATACGTAAGGGGTAATACGAAGAATGGTTGCCAAGTCGAAAATCGCCCCAGAATTAATTAACTCCGGTAAACTTGGGGGTCTGGGGTTTTTGGCCACGAGGAATCACGAGGTTTGGTTTTTCTAAATAAATTTGTCAAAAATATTGAACTTCAACACACTTTAATCTTTACACTGCTCACTTTATACCATTTCTTTAATTGTATAATTTTTATTATCAATTACATTTTATTTCCTATGACTTTTCAAACTTTATCTTTGTATAGAATAGTTCCCTTTCCAAACTCTAACTTTGTTTAGAATAGTTTACAATGGTGCACTTTAACCAGTTATCTTTTCACCAATGGTTTCACAAATTTTCTTATGGCATGTATTGTTTTGATAAATCACTATTGAAAATTTAAATCTTCGAGTTAGCTTCGATACCCGTTTTCTTCGAGCGGAGCTGGGTCACCCGCTGGTCGCTTTAAATTTGACGATCATTTTAACTTTGACAACTTTAAATTTGTGCAAAAATGTGAAGATTTTTCTCGATTTTTTCAGAGTCCCTTTATCAAACCTTATGTAAATTAAAACTAAGGAAGCATGAAAAATGACGAATGTATCCGTTCATGGTTCGACTTTCAGTCATTCGTGCTGAAGAGAAAAAAGCAGGACATAGAAAGATACTCAGTTTTTAACATAAGTAGATTTGAATCGAAACTGTTTGCGGCAAAAATAATTTTGTTCTTGAAGTTTCAAGCATTGCAACTCGGCGCTGATGGACAAACTGTGTCCAGGCCCAATGCTTTCCAAGTTTGGACTTCCATTTCCCTTCCAAAGTTACATTGTATGTATAAGAATTTGCATTGATTATACTTTAAATCAAACTTCACTGGAAGCAAATAATTGCTTAAACTAAGAGTAATAAACAAATACTTTTGTGCAGAAAATTAAAATTAAAAATTCAACCTTTTATTTCACAAACTTCTTCAGTTTCTCTATTATTTGTGGCTTAATTAAAACATCATTCAGAATATTTACATCGCAGGTTTTCTTGTAGTGTAATATTATTTCTATTTGTACATATAGAGTAAATACTAATGCATTTTAGGTATTTGGTTGCATTTCTACCTTAACTTCGGTCATATTAGCAACAATGCTTTAGAAACATTTCTGGTTGAATCATGATGATGCAAAGTAATTACCATAAACATATCAAGTCCTCTTGGAAGGCTCCTGAGTATTTTCGAAAATGTGACTGGTTTTAATTGAGAATGTTTCTGAATTCTCCATAAAGATTCTGGGTCAATTTATTGAGCGTTATTGACACTTAGAAGGAAAATCTCCTGTTTTTGCCAGATTTATTACAAGCTGAACTTAGACACATTAGCCGAATATTAAATTCCAGAAACCTTTTTTTTTTTACAGTTTTGAAAACATAATAGTACATGAACATTTTCAAAAGATGAAAATGGGGAAGAGTAAAGTTTTAGAGACATATTCAATACTTTTTAACGAAAAGTTTAAACAATATAGTTTCTTGTACAACACATTTTAACTTATCAATTTATTGCTGTAATTCAGTAATGAGAGATATAAAAAGTTTTTTTTTCTCCCACTTAAGGGTATAACCACTAACCATACATAAATAACCTCTACTCATTGAGATGCTAGCCTAAGCTTATTTTAATGCATTTACGAGATAGAGCTTTTCAGGAAATTTTAAGCAGCCCTACTTAAACTACTTTTCTCATATTTTAATAGTTGCAGTGTATTACACTACGAAAAACACACTATTAAAACTATTTTACTGCTATTCAAGGTTAAAAAATAATAATTATGAAATTCTTGGAATTTATACTTTTCTTTTGTCGAGTAAAAAGTTGAAAACTTGTTTAATAACCTTGCCAGGAGAAGGCACTAGACTTATTTTTTATTATTTAAAATTCAATAACAAAAAAAAAAAAAACTAAGCGGCACCAACTAAAGTTAATTAAAGCTAACCACAGCTCAAAATTAGCCTTCAAGACTAAAATCTCAGAAATTGGTGATAGAACTAAAACAAATCTTTCTCTCTCTTTTTTCTTTTTTTCTTGAAAAAGTAAAGTTTCAAAAATCTTTTGCAAAATTATTTTTTTTTTCATTCTTCATTTTTTCGTTTCATTTTTTAACCAAGAGTATATTTTGAGAATTTTTTTGCGAAATTAAACTTTTTTTTTGGCTTATTTCCTTTTTCTTTTTTGCTTTTTGTTTGTCTTTTTTTTATACATAATAATTAATTTTTTATACATTTTTTAACCTAAAAATTTCAGAACTTTTTCTGTAAAACATTCCTTCCTACTCCCCATGCACTTCTGCCTCGCAGATTTTTTAGTAACGCATTTGTAAATAAATGACGTATGCAGACAACAAAGGTTTTTTAATAAACACCTTTATTTATAACATTCAGAAATTAATTACAAAATCTAGCTACCAAATAATCCGTAACATGAGAATGTAAGCAGAAATAACATCACATGTGGGAGAAAAAAGGACGAAAACGCAGATCACAAAGAACATGAAAGAGCCCTGAACAAAGCTGCAGGGAAAGCGTAAGTGTGGTACTTATTGAAGACTGAGGTGGTACATTTCCTGAATGAGCGCTTTGAGAGTGATTTGCTTTCATATGAGTAGACCTGCATCCAACTTCTAGAGATTTTGTTGAGAACAAAATCTTTTATGGCACATTATAAGTTGATACAGTTGGGAGATTAGTGGTTTTTTTTTACAAAAATGTAAAGAACAACAACAACAACAAAAAAAGACTCATGTTATTGCGTTACTTACTTATCAACTCCACCGTAGCTACATATTTGGCGATTTATTTGGTGTTTTTTGGCAGTTCCCGTGCGTGCGTGCGAACAGCAACTGCCAAAAAAACAATCTTCGCCAAATAAACCGGAAAAATTTGTTTTTCTCCGCCAAATCTGTAACTGCAGTAGAGTCAAAACGAAAGTACCGTTATTTCTGCAGTGCAAATTTAAGCTAATAAAAACATTTTCCCAATGTTTTACTTTAAGGTAATTCCCATTGTAGCATTCACAAAAATCTGGATTTGATTTCAAAGTTATTGCAGAAAAACATAAAGAAGGGAGGGTTGAATATGCCGGAGATTGCTATGGCATGTTCGTTCAGTAAACAAAAAGTTTCACCAAATACAAGAAAATGAGTTTTGTATAGCACCATAACCCCAAGCTCTTTTGCTTGGTTTGAATAGCCAATATGTAAACCACCACCTGTTTCACTTCGGTTCTATCCCTTTCTCGTGAGTTTTTCAGTTTTCGTTGACACAGTCATTTTTTAACCCATTTTAGCCATCATCATGGCACTTCCCAGTCCTAAAAAAGATAAATACATCTTAGAAAACAATTCAGCGTAATTATACAGTTTTCAATATTACAGCATACTAGCTATAGTGATACATTCGGGATTTATGTACAATAAAAAAAAAATTTACTCGAATTCCCAATTAGTCATTTAATTGCTGGTCATAGTGTATTGTATATGCTTGATATATTAAGGTTATTTTTTATAGGGGTATAGGAAAAAAAGCTTAATGTTAGCTAACATCTGCGTGGAATTTTGGCTGCTTGTCTTTAAATTATGTGTTTTTTATTAAGCCCTTTTGTTTTTAATTTTATAGAACTAATGGTACTCAGTTCGTGTACAGACACAAACAACAAGAGAAAGTGGTGACAATTTTAAATTACAAATTTAAATTTCTAGTTTTGTTTCTATTTTAACTATTGCTATTAACAGTTTACTACAAATAAAATCTATGATCAATAAAGCTCGTACGTATCTCGGGATTTAATGGTAAACGCTGTAACTCTCCTTTTTTTCCACGGAAAGGTCAAATGGAATGGCTTCTGTTCAAATGAGATTTTTCTTTTGGAAGAAGAAAAGAAACTGTTGCTTTTCTTTCGCTAGATGTCAGTAATTTGGAAGCATGAGAAATAAAGAAACGTTCATTTAAAAATACAAAAAATAAATTTGATATTGGTAGAATGATATTAAAACTCAATGCAACTTAAAGATTTATGACTCTAAAAATTGTCTGTTAAACTTTCATAATTTTATTTCAGTCATTTTTATCATTTTAAGGACAAATTTCGTCTTAAATATTAAAGTATAGTCAAATGGACCATTGCTTTTCAACTTGATCGCTAGATGTCAGCACCACAATAAGGACAAAAAATTAGAATATTGTAAGTTTCAGTTGCAAAGTGGTACGTGTCTTTTTTTGGTTTAATATATTTTTTCTTAATTTCAAAGCGAGTAAACCGAGAAACGGTTGAATAAGCTACAATTTTTTGAAAGTTTACGAAGTAAGGAGAAAAATTTCTTTCATTATTTTCAATCCCTAAGGAATTTGAGAAAGCATATCTGAAAGTGGTAAACGACAAAAGAACTGGTCCTATGAAGAACGTAGCCAAGAGTGGTTCCAGGGGATCCGAACCCCTTCCAAACATAACACTGTCTTTTTTCTCAGCCTGGACCATGACGTCAGCTCGTATCCCTTTCCATCAAAAAAAAAAAAAAAAAACTTTTCCCGAAACAGAAAAATTCATTAAATACGATTTTTTCCCCTTAACATTCCAATTAATTGGTAGTTTTCCCTGCTTCAATTTAGAGCACTAAAACCTACAATGGAGTTTTTACTCATTTACGCAGAATGTGCAAAATCTCCGAATATTTGAAATCGAACTGTGTAAAGGCATAAATTAATGTTTTTCCTGCGGAAAAAACGAATTTTGATCGTTTTTGTATTGGAGTCATTTTTGGGAAAGTTAGATATATTTCTAGTTAAAAACATGTGCTAAACATTAGCGGAGTTTTGAAAAATGTAAAGAAACCCACGGGAAATCTGCAGAGTTAATTATTGAAACTGCAAACGCGACAACCGTATAATCAGACCGGTTTTTGTTTTGACATCCCTGTTCCAACATCACTTATAATTAATTATTAATTCATTAGTATGTAAGTTAGTTATCATATTTTAACAATTAGTTTTAACTGGATTACTAATGATTAGTGCAATTATCAACCAGTACTTCTGATTTAGTCAATTTTTTTCTGACTTTTTTTTTCTTTAGCTTCAATGACATTGAATCAACCGCCATCATGTTTTACTGTCTATTCCAGTCTGATGACTCCATAACAAGTACGAAACAGCCGTCTCCGGATGGCGTGACCGGGAAGTTGGTATATTGCACGTGACTCAGTCTGTGTTTAATACGTTGACTACAAGCTGTGAAAAACTTGCAACATGCTAGCTGGGCTAAAAACAGTGTATCTGTCAACCAGTTTTGATTTACTGGTACCTCCTCAAAAACCAAGTATCTGTCTTAATGTCAGCCTACTAAACATAAATTCAAATCTATACTAAACCGGTAAATGTATCAAATACGAACTCGAAGCCGATTCTGTCAGCTAAAATTACATGCTACACTGTAAAAAATAAATGTTGTTTTTACAGTATAATACAGCTAATTTAACAGTAATAAACTAAAAATGGCAAATTTTACAGCACTAAACTGTAAAATTTCTACTTTTACGGTACTAAACTGTGAAATTGCTAATTTTACAGTAATAAACTCTAAAATTGCTAATTTTACAGTTTATTACCGTGCATTTTACAGTTTTAAACCACAACCTGTGATGCCAGTATTATACTGTTGTTTTTGCAGTATAATAAAACTAAATTTCACGGCAATAAACCGCAAAATTTCTAACTTTACAGTGAGAACCTGTAAAATTGCTAGTTTTACAGTTCATTACTGTGCAATTTACAGTTTTAAATTGGAACCTCGGCTGGCAGAACTATACTGTAAAAACAATAGTTCATTTTTTGCAGTGTACGAATCATCTTGCAGTTGGGCTATCAGAGTGTTTAGAGCTATCATTTACTGCTTTAATAGTTAACTATTGAACTTACCTCCCATGCCTCCTCCCATGCCACCTCCCATGCCTCCTCCCATGCCTCCTGCCATGGCAGCCTGCATGGCGACTTGCGGAGGTGGTGGTTGAGCCTGGACTATGACGTCAGCTGGCTGTTCGGGATTGTTGAAGTCCTTGACTCCGGGCTCGTTGCTGCTGACGCTGGCCCTAAACCCTTCTCGTCCAGCAATGTAATCGACGTTCCTGTAGAGTCCATTCATGTCAGTGTAGCCATAGGATCCTCTCACGTTTCCCATACCGTCGCCAGTTTCCTGGCGGTTATGTGAGCCACCGAGGTCGGGGGATTGGTAGCTGAATGCGTGTGGTCTTGGCTAAAAAAATTAAATAAATAATTAAATATAAATAAAAAAAAAGAGAAAAAAAAGTAACAACCGATTTTTGCATAAAAACATCGCATCCAGTATTGGAAATATTTTTTTCTTTTCGAATTTCTATTATCTGCAGTTTACTCCTTTGAAAATCTAAACGTTGCAATTTTCTACCATTGCAGATTTTTCTACTCAATTTAAATATCAGACAAAAAAAAGTAATAATAATATTTATACTATAATCAAGTAAAAGAAAAGTGTACAATTGTAGCAAAAATAAAGGATAATGTTAAACAATTTTATTAAAAGCACTAATACTTTTAAAGCAGACAACACGAACACCACTTTGAAGTGGAAGCATTTAAATATATTATATATTTAGTAAAGTACATTCTTATATTAGCTATGATTCCAACAACAATCATTCATTTTTCCCGTAGATTAAAAATGGTCACTTTTTCTGAAATTTCGAAGGAAAAAAATTCAGCGTTGTCTCATTTTCATTTAACGGCTTCAATTTCCATAAAATTGAATAATAAAAAATAACGTCGCTGCTTCATTGAAAAAAAAAAGTACTGCGCACAAAAAGTAAATTTTATTTCCGTTAAACTTTTCTTTTTTTTTTTAATTGCTTTTCAACGCATAATATACTTTTATTGGCATTTGTAATATAATTCTCTGAGATTTCAGTTCATTAACCTGGAAGTCATTTTGATAGAATAAATAAAAATTGCCTCAGCCAACGCTCCAAGTTTTTTTTTTCCCATTTCTCCATAATTTGGAACAGCTTCGCGCTTGTTTAAGTTACCTAACAAATTTTTTACTAAAAATATTGATTGTCAATTGATATGTGAATGTAGTGCGGAGGACAACTATTTTGTTTAAAATGATAACATTTTTTTTATTTATTTAAATTTTGATAAATTAAAATAAGAATTGCCTCAGCCAAAGCTAGAAGATTTTTCATTTTTCCCTTAGATCAAAATTTCAAACAGTTCTGTTTGTTTGAGATGCCTAACTGAAAATTTAAACAAATTTTTTGCTGTAAATATCGACTGTCAAGTGAACTGTGAATAAGAGTGGAGGATAATGCCAAATTTTCTAAAGGGAAAATGCTGTTTTGTCTCAATAAATTAGAGAAAATGTATCTTGAATAACAAAACTTTCAAATCAGACTTTCCACCCAAATGAAGAATACATTACAAGAAAGTAAAAAATCTACTTTTACTATGCAACTTAGTTTTTTAAACCTACACAGTTCTTTTAATGTCATCTTTTAACGATTTTACTGATCAAAACCACGGAACCAAATAGACTAGCAAAAATAAGTTTGAAAGCAAGAGTAACTTACCATTCCCATTCCTCCCATCATGCCAGCTCCCATTCCATCAGGTCCCATCATTCCTTGTCCCATCCCGCCACTTCCCATCATGCCACCCATGGGCATAGAAATTGTGCACCCCGCAGCGCCAATGAGTAGTGAAATCTGTAAAAATAAAATTAAATAAAAATAAAATAAAGACAAAAAATGAAATTTAAGTAAAATTAAAAATGAATAAATATAATAAATAAAACGGCAGCGAATAATGCGGTGCAATATAGCAGCATGTCCAGATACCCATTTTTTCCCCCCAAATCTTTTAAAGCTGGAATGTTGAAAAACAACTTTTGAAAATAAAAAAAAGAAAAAAAATTCAGAAAAGCAATGTATATAAAGAAGAGAAAAAGTCGATGCATGAAATTAATATAATAATTTTGACTTTATATATTCAAAACTATACGCGTTTTTTTTTTTTTTACAATTTAGCTCTCCGAATTGCTTGTCCTGCGCTTTTAGTTTAAATGTTAGGGAATATTTCTCAATTTTATATGTCCATGGAAATTTTTTTATTAATAGTTTGTTTCCCAATTTTCGGCATAGAAAATTTCTAATTTTAGACTTGAGATTTTTGATCAACTATTTTTGATTAGAAACCAGAAGTGCCGCAATAGGCAAATAGGAAGGGGGGGGAGGTCTGTTCTTGGCACAGATTGCACCATTGAAATGTTAAGGGGAGATGTTCCATAAGAGTATCTTTTCTTTTTTTTTTGAGGGGGGGGATGCGACTCTTAAGGAGTCGTTAAGGTATAGGGGACACGCCGTGGTTTTTTTTTGGGGGGGGGCGGCACTTTTGTGGACACATTAAAGCTGTTTTTAAATGAAGCGATCTGTTGATGAACATTGAAAGAGTATCAATACAAAATGAAATTAGATGGAATATTTCAATTAGTTTTGCTTTCTTTTGGGAAAAAGTTCATCGAACTAAAAAATTGTTGCTCATTATTTTTTTTTATTATTTTTTGATGCATTTATTTTTTTTACTTTACGAAAACGGTAATAGCAAAACTGTAAAAATCACTACAAAAAAAAAAAAAACTTCTTTCTTTTGTACAATTTACTTTAGCAAATCTTCATGTTTTCTGCATGAGATTGTTAGTAGGTGTCTAAAATTGTTAGTAGGAATTGACATTTTTAATATTAATACAACAGCTTTATCTAATTCAAATCAAGAAGAGAGTGACTAACGACAAATCAAAAGGTTAAGTACTTTTGAAAAATGTACGACTCCGGACACAATGTACGTAATTAGATAAATTACTTAGGGCGAAACGGATTTAGGTTAAAATTCATAAATATTTAAGAACAGTATTAAAATATGTATATGAATGAAATATATGAAATTGAAATATCATGCGGGCAAGAACATTTCAAAGCAGAATACTTCTTTTAAAAAAGCAAGAGACAAATATTTCATGAAACTAATTTCAAAATCTTAAAACATTTAATATATTCTTTGGAAAGTTCCTCAAAATTAGAAGATTAGATTTAACTTTTAGATGTCAGACTCATTTTTAAGAAATGAACCTTAAACTTCATATAAATAAAGAATCCAAAATGTTTGTACAAAATGCTGCTTTGAGCACCAGAAAATAAAAACTGACAAAATACTGACAAGAAAAAGAAAAAAGAAGCCTGGAAGGCAATCCTAATATATACCTGGAAGAAATGCATATTTTCAGTAGAAATATCCACAGATAGAATAGCTGAAGAGAGGATACTGCTCGCTGAGCTGTTCTGAAGATTGAATTCGAAGCATCCCCTATATATACCTGGCCAAAAAGGCACAGTAAGCCTGGTGATCAAACAGGTTAGCCCTGGAAAAATGTGGATTATCCCAGCGCTTAGTCATTTAATCAAAATTCCTTCATTTCCGTGGGAATTTTTACAGTAATTTAAACGCGAGCAATCAAAGTGATGGGAAAAGTTGATTTTTAATGGAATGTGGAGGCTTTTGCTGTGCAAAAAGTTAGTATTTTTCATTTCATCATCATCAAAAGCCGGGCATTAGCTTAATAAAATTGGTGATAAGATTTTGTTACAATTTTTTATTTATCAAAAATGCACAGATTAATCATTTGACTAGTGAATTTACTTTATTTATTTTTAAAATCATTTCCGGACTAACTTATCTTTTAATCTACTTCACGGAAACTTCGAATTAGTTGTAGACAATTACAAAAGTGTCAAAGTTAATTAAATTTGAAAGTAAATCAAAGTTCTTTAAACAGCAAAATAAATGTAGATTAAATGTTGAATGACCCGACAAAGGATGAAATACATCAATGGTAAGAAGAAGATAAATCAGTCTTAATATTTTGTGCTTTTTTCACAGCAACATTGGCATGTTTGCAATATTATTTTAAAATATTTCAAAACTTTCGGACAAGTTCTTACAGTTTTTATTTTAGGTCTACATTGATATTTTTCCATTACGAAATTCCTCGCAAATTTGTTTATAGTTTAAAGTAAATGAAAGGTTTTGTGATCAAGATTTGCAACCAGGTTTTGTACCTTAAAAAATGCATTTCCTCTTTTTCTTTTCGATTTTTTTTCTGTGATTACTTTGTTTCTAAAAGTTAAAATTTTGAAATTTCATTCCTTCTTTTTCAGTTTTCTTTTGTTCCATACAATACATAATGCGAAAAGAACACTAATAAACCGTTGTATTGTAAAAGCTGTTCAACAATGAAAAAGTCAATCATAAAACAATAGGGAAAGTCGAGATAATGTAGGTACAGATGCTTTGCAAAGTTGATCCGAAATAGCAAACAATAACTAATTTTTTTAATAAAAGAAATCACGAACAAAATTGCAGCTTTTAAGCCGGTTACCTTAAAAGCAACAAACCCTTTTACATTTGGTTACATACTACTCTTGAAATGACATCACAAAACAGATTATAATCGATAAAAGTGGTATTAATTAACTAAATTGTTGCAAATTATGGCAAAACTAGCACCATAACATTAAACTACACAATAGAATTAAAGGTAACGTTAACAATTTATTAATATGCTTTTATTAGTTTAACATGTGGGTTTGTTTGTTTGTATGTATGTATGTAACTCTGAATAAAAGATAAAATTCACGTTCTTTGCAAATATAAAAGTAATATATTTAATACTATTATTAATACTAAACGCTAAACTATATTTAAAAGCGTATTTTTTAGTTTTTTAAAACTATATTTGATTATTATTATTAAGCGTCAGCTTTATCAAGTCATTTTAAATCATTTACACCAATATCGTTCTACGATCGATTCACTGAAAGCCAAGTACATGCAATAATGGTAAAATAAGTACCAATTTTTACTGAATCTTTAGACGCAATGGCTCCGAACCTTTTTGAGCCCTTTGCCCCCATTTAGAGATTAAGTGACACCTATAAAATTCCCCTTTCCCATTTTTCGTAACTTTAGACGAATTTCTTTATTTATTTAAAGTATTGCGCACAACAGACGAATCCAGTAACAGTGGCAAGTAAAACAAGGACAATTAAAACAATTTATGCATTCAAAATATTGAAAAATATAGACTTACAATAATTAAAAGACTTAAAAATGTCTAAAAATATCTGAAACAAGACAAGGAATTAAAATTTCGTAAAATTTTAAAAGACAACAAATGAATTAAAACAAATTACATATTTAAAATATTAAAACAAATAGACTTAAAATTATTAAAAGACATATTAAAAATATCCAAAACGCGACAATGAGAGTTAAAAAGTTTGTAAAATTTAAAAAGACAAAAATTATCAACATAATTAAACTTTGTAAAAATATTTTTAAAACACAGATGACTCCTAAGAGTTCTATTTGGAACAGCAAAATGGATGGACATTCCAAATTTCAATGATAATAGGGATTTGGAGGCCTACACTCGGAAATTTTTGACATTTCATTTTCTTAAAAAAAAAAAAAAAAGATCCTTATTGGTTCTGGGGGGGGGGGGGGGATGTAGTCTGTAACACTGATATTTACAGGAGAATTGTACATTTTCATTCTACGATTATTCTCTCCTTATTTTACATAATTCCGTCACACGGTTTTATTCTTTGGTTAAATATCTCCACAACTTTCTTATCTTAAGTTTCACATCAAACGTCTCATGCAGCTATCCGAAGCTGACACCACACTTTAATCATTCGGCAATTGATACAGTTTAATAGTGATGTACTATGCGCTCCAGTGAATTGCTCTCGTTGCTTGACAAAAATATAAGGTGCATCAACAAGGCCTTCACTTGTACATTTCTTTCTAATCCGATTTCGAAGAATTTATCATTCTTTAAATTGTTGTACTGTTTTCCTTTGCTTTAAAACTGGCGAAATCTTTCTTTTTAATACGCTTTCATTAGTTTCACATGTGGGTTTGTTTGTATGTGTGTTTGGATGTATGTATGTAACTCTGAATAAAGATAAAATTCACGTTGCTTACAAATATAAAAGTAATGTATTAAAACTAAAGGATAAACTATATTCTCTGAATAAATGATAAAATTCACGTTCTTTGCAAATATAAAAGTAATGTATTTAATACTATTATTAATACTAAAGGCTAAACTATATTTCATGTTGATGCGTTATAACGTTATAAGTGCATGTAAACTTAGCGGATATTCAACAATTTTAAAAATCAGAGGGAAATCAGTTGCTCTAAAAGCGTATTTTTTAGTGTTTGTTATTATACATATAGATTTAGTTGTTTTTTTATCTATGAAACTCACAAATGTCACGCTCTCTAACTTCCTCCTCAAGACAGTCTTGTTTTTTCTTCAACAAGTGAACAGGGATAATTTTATGGAAATGCTTTGTGAGAATATATTATCAGAAAGGCAATTAGGGTCTTTAGAAGATTAAGGGACGTCTGTGGCAACGTCCGTTGTGCAGCATCATAATTCTCCTTTTTAGATTTATTTGAAAGCCACATCATCGGTAAAAGGAGTAGAATCATTGGCTGCAATGTTTGTTAGCGTTTCAATATTTTCTGAAGCTTTGGGCTTTGTGAAAGAAATGCTCTGGGGCAGTAATTTCACAATGTTGGAAAATTCCCGTAACTCTTAAAACTTTAATACACTTACTGGTTACTGCTGATTTAGTCCACGTATTTCCACCCAAAGTACACTGGTGTGCAAAAATTAAGGACGATTTTGAAAAATCAGAGTACCATTAGAAAATAAAATTAGTGCGGTGTAATCGATGTGAAAGCCTATTCCGGACATTGACTAGGGTCAGGTTCATTAAGACTTGCAAACAAATGCAGTCCAAAATGGTGGTGGTGGGGGGGAGGGTGAGCGGGGGCGGGGGACCATTGGCGGTGTGAGTTTAACTTCTTTAGCTGAGCCATTGCCCTCTATATATACATTTAAACCACGTCAAACTTCTGCCTCGGTATAAAATCTCGCACACTAGGTCTCTTAAAGACATATGGATGATTTTAACTAAGACTGAATCAATGGAAAGATTTTCAATTTAAGAAGTGTGAAAAGGTGTGATTTCGGAATTCGACATTGCTCATAGCATAGTTTCTTGACTTTGGACAAGGGTTCTAACTGTAAGAACAGTTGTCCGATGATTCGCAGTGGTAGTCCACAAGCAACCCTGGGAGCAGGCAGCCAATATGTTTCCCTGCAGCCATAAAGGAACTGGTAACGGGCAGCGGAGGAAGTAATAAAACACATTACAATGGACTGTTAAACGAATGATATCGCTTCTTACTGTTACCCGGAGATGATCCGATTACCCGATAACCTCTACGATGTGTACATTTGACGTCTGCTCTGTCTACACTGTAAAAATTGAATGCTGTTTTTACAGTATAATACAGTTCATTTTATAGTAATAAAATGTAAAAAATTCCAATTTTACAGTAATAAACTGCAAAATTGTTAATTTTATAGTAATAAAATCGACCAATGGAGGGCTGTTGCGACTAATAGGGTCAACTGGAGGAAAGTCAGCGGGTCGGCCTTAACCTGCAAAAGGCTGTTGTGCTTTTGATTATGAAACTGTGAAATTGCTAATTTTACAGTTTATTACCGTGCATTTTACAGTTTAAAACTGGAACCTCAGTTGCCAGTATTATACTGTTGCTTTTGCAGCATAATATTGCTAAATTTTGCGGCAATAAACTGTAAAATTTCTAACTTTTCAGTAATAAACTGTAAACTTGCTAGTTTTAAAGTTTATTACTGTGATTTTTACAGTTTTAAATTGGACCTCGGTTGCCAGTATTATACTGTAAGAACAACAGCTTCTTTTGTGCAGTGTAAAAGGCGTTTTATATGGTAACGGAAATTCCAAAATTGGACAGATAGTCCTCGGATTTAGTACTTTTTCTGTGGATGATGGTATATTTTGTCATGTTGAATATCCTGGACTCCTAAACATCCGGAAAGAGCAGGGCACACGCAACAACCCCTCCAACGTGATAAAAAAATTACTGCTTCGAATGTTGCGAAATTCTCACTTGGGGAGACATCGTCGCCACCATGCTAAACTTACGAATGTGAAAATTGGCACTTTTCAGGAGAGCCAAAACACTGCATATAACTTTTTCCCGCATGATGTGTTTGGTTATTTTTAATTTTTAAACTTTTATAGATATCTTTTAGTGTAAAATTATCGCTCGAAGGTATCATTTTAATTTTAATTATTTGTAAAATTCGAACTTGAACAAGAAGTTCTGTCAAGAACTAAACGAGCCTGCTTTCCCGTACATCGACTCGGCATTCTAGCATCTGATCATTATTCTCTTGATTATCTAAGACTAAAAAATATGTCCAACATACCTTTTTAGCACTTGAAGCTGATTTCTAAAAGCAAAATATACCCCTCTCATCAGATGAAATAGACACATAAAAAGTAAATAAATGAATAAATAAAGTTTTGTCGCACCTTTTAAAGAATGTAACTGTTACAGTTCTTCCGTAGAAAAATTCCTCAATTGTTTTCAAAAAAAAATTAAAAGTACAAAGTACATCAAAACACATTTTATCAAAGAAAGAAAAAAAAAGAAAAAAGAAAAAGAAAAAAAAAACTCGTCCGTTGATAAAATGTCTCGAATTTCACTTTTAATCCATTGCCAGTTGTTAAATATAAATAAAGAATAAAATGCCCTCGTGAATGAAACATTTTTGTTACAAAAAAAATCGTCTGCCAAAAATAATAATAAATAATAATAATAATAATAAAATTCAATAAAAACAAATGAATAAATAAACAAAAAATCGTCTGCACAGTCAGTCATTTTTTTCGGACTGTTTACTCAAAAGTTATTAGGGGTGACAGCTTGCTTGAGCGGTTCAATGTTGAACGAAAAATTGTTCAAATCGGTAAATGTAAATACGGGAATGAAGTATCCTTGAAAAGTTCTTTCCAACAAAAAAAGTTTGTTCAAATCGGACTGTTCATTAAAAAGTTAGTATCGCGGGACCGGTTGTTTGAACGGCTCAAATTTGAACCAAAAATTGTTCAAATCAAAAAATCAAATATAGGAATGAGCTGTACTCGCCGAGATCTTTCCAACAAAAAAAAAGTTCGTCCAAATCGGAATGTTCATTCAAAAGTTATTAGGGGGGGGGGACAGACAGACCGACAGACCGACAGACCGACCGACAGACAGACAGACACACAAATTCCCCATCTCAATACCCTACTTTCAAATTTTTAATTTTTCGATATTCATTTTACCTCTTTATTTTTTTAACTTGGCGATATTTTTTGGACTTGGCGATATTTTTTAGATGCATTAAGCTACTTTTAATACTTTTTTCGTCTTTCTTTTATTTTTAACGGGAAAGTAGGCTAAAAACGAACTTGAAAAACGCGATTTTTCACATTCGTTACTTTAGCATGGTGCCGACGACATCATGATTGGTAGTCTTTAAAAACCCTCACATTTTCGAATAAAAAGCTTCTTCTTCCTCCACTGCGCCTTTTTAGAGGTGCTACGAGTCTTTAATTAATTTTCAGTGACGACAAAGCCCCACCACATCCCACAGTTGCTCGCGAAGAGCTGTTGAACAGTGAGAATGCTGAGAGCATAATTTGTTCAGCAAGGTTTCTAGACCAGAATCATATCAAGCATCTATCGAACTTTCCATGAAGAAGCTTGACTACGGGTAATTTATTACCAGTAACGATTCTGGCAATGCTGCAGTTGGCCCTGCAAGAGAAATGGGCAGCAATGTTTCAGCAACTCTTCAATCATATCATAATAAATACCTATTGAAGTTTTATACATCAAAAAACCATGACTCTCACATCATTCTTGGATATAACAGAATATAAAAATATTTCTCGCTGAAAGAGAGCATAAATATAGCCTTGGAACCATTGCTTCGTTAAAAACTAAATTTTAAATAATAAAAAACCTCTCAATATAATTTTGACTTTTAAAAAGATGGTATAGTTGCAGTTGTTTCTTTGTGCAACTTATTATTTTTTATTACCGCTAATCAAAATTGTCTAGAAATTTACAAACAGCCTCTGTTTATAGTTTTTAGAGGTATTTCGACTCATCCCACTATAGGGGTAAATTGGAACACAATGTTTTAAAGTTTACTCTTTTCAATTTAGTCTGTAATAGGTCTAACAAAACAAAAATAATATTGATGGGAGAGGATAAAAAAACAGATAATTACTGTCAAATAAAGGTTTATTTTCTATATCGGTAAATGTAGGCTTAGTCAAAAACAGAAAATAATTTTGAACTTATGATAGATTAAAATGAAATTTTAAGAAAACGAATTTGAATTGAAAAACTGAGACTTAGGGTCATGCTCCACATCGACGTAAAGCAGAAAAATTAGGCAGAAGCGTAAAATGGAATCAATGGTGTTCCTATGGAAAGTACCCGGATTTTCGGTTTCTGCCTTCAGTTTCGGTCGCGTTTTACGCTGATGTGGAGCATGGCCCTTAATGTAAATTCAAGTCACTCACTTACGTCGTCTACAAACATTATCTTGTTCTGAAAACGAGCAGCTCTGGCTTGACTTAAGTTTTTTTATAACATCTTTCGAGGAAACGCTGCTTCTTTAATTTCTTAAAATTTCCTAGTTTTGGAGACCCTCGTGTAAAATTTTCCACGTATTCATCATCATCTGTGTACAGGATTTTGGCCACATAAAGTCTGTATGACTGCCCATGTATTTAAGCGCAAAAAAGTATCTTGGAAAAAAAATCTTTTAAAATCTGAAACTTTCTAGCATTGTAAGATCTAATTAGTTATCAGATGGAATGAACAGCAATAAATCCTAGTCCCTGTCTTGTCAAGAACACTTGGGGTTGCAACCTTTTGTTTTTTCTGACAGTTTTCTTCATTTCGCTTTTCATCCTTTTAACAAGTTTTAATTGGAGCAACAGAACAAAGTGTTTTAATTCATCCTGCAAATATTTATCCTATAACACCGTAAAGAATTCTTCATTTTTATGACACATTAAAAAAAACAATTCTGATGTGGTACTGTTGCTTAATTGACAAATGCCATTCTTAGGTTAAAAATACTAAAAGGTCTGTATACTTACTTACAAAGTTTTGCACACTATGAAAACTTGTTGTTTTTTTAATAGTCCGCGTGTAACCTTGCTCAAAAATCAGTAGCGTTGTCAGAATGACAAAAGTAAATTCTTCTTACTTCTGATGATATTTGCTTAAAAAAATGGCAGCCAGAAATACCGGACCGTATTTTTATGGAATCCTTCTTTTTATGATCGGGAGATTTCGTTCCAATTGACCCCGCTATTCCGATACACCCCGTTTTACGGTACAAACGTTTTGAAGTTATAAATTGCTGTTTGTCGCGCATGCGCCCTGATAAATTCTTTTTAATGTTCATGTCTCAATGAATTTTGAATATTTTAATTTCATCTCGGTTTTTTTTCTTGTATACTATCATCTGTTCAGGAGGTTTGGTAAAGATTAACAGAAAACTCGTGTTATGAGCACAAGAACTTCAGATTAAATTAGCCATTTTGGAAAAAACTACTGAATATTTTTGGGAATATGAGGGGTACTCTTTTGCAAAAAAAATTCAGTAGTTATACATAGTGGGCAAATTTATTGCTTATTTCCAGCTATTTTCAATGAGTGATGGTCAAAATACGCTTTTGTTCCAAACACCCCAATGCTTTTGATGATATAGCGGACTTGCCTTGCTTTTTTTCTGTATATATATCATTATATAGGGTATAATATGTGTAGCGTGTAAGAATGTGTAATGCCGCTTTCATTTATTTTCCTTTTTTAGTGTGTGTAATTTTACCAAAAAAATTACACACATTCAAACAACTTCATTTTTTTTAAACAAAGGCTAATCACGAAGCTATACAAGCAACATCTGTACTACTTGAATAAAATAGCTAACCAGTAACGAAATTTTATCTTCGAATTTGCAACTTTCAGATTATTGAGTCTACCATGCATAGGCGGCTTGAAGAATGTTTATCTGTAAACATATTAAAATGTGGCCAGAACGAGTTGAAAAGAAGATGCTGCATAGTTATTTTTCAATTGTATGAAGTAAATAACGAGGGCAAAAAACTTTCTTTACATTTCTGTTGAAAAAAATCTCAAACATTGGTAGTGGAATGAAAAACTTTCTTTTTCTGCTTGCTGTAGTAAAATATTACAAGCTGATTTCAGTATTAAAAATGTTTTCCCTTTTCCCTAAAAGTATGCTTATATAGAAATGTAAGTTTATTGAAATGAAACATTCATTCTTCCTCTACAACAGATACGTAGATTTTTTTTCTTTAATTTTCTCAGATTTCTCAATACAGTACTGTATTTCTGTATAAATGTAATGATTCGCAAAGACACATTTTTGAAGCACAAACACCTTTATTTATAAGATTCAGAACTTGTTTACAAAATCAAGTAATCAAAATAACCCAGAAACCCAAACAAAAATGCCACATGGAAGAAAAGGACAAAAATGCAAGAATAAAGAGCATGCCAAAAGTCCTGACCAAAGCTGTAGGAAGTGTTAGTTCACTGCTCCACAACAGCAGATAACACGACCGAAACCGAAGGCAGAAACCGAAAATCCGGGTACTTTCCATAGGAGCACTATTTAATAAATTTTGACGTTTCTGCTTTATTTTTCTGCTTTACCTCAATGAAGAGCTTGGCCCTAATATTGGTACTTTCTAAAAGCTGATGTGTCGATTAAGGCTCACAGCGCACATCTCCGGAAAGTGTGCATGTGAGCGTATTGAGTAAAATCGTTACACTAATGAGCGAGAGTTTGCATTCATCGTTTTACGGCTCTGAAAATATTTAAAAAAAAATTATTTTCTGTAAATATGTGAAAGTTAATCGAAACATGGACTCTTATGGAACTATGCAATCTAATTTTAGACAATAAATAATAAATTAAATAATTTTAAAAAAGTAAAAAATACGATTTTAGAGTTATTCAAAATATTTCGCATGACATCTGATTTTACTCTGGTTTTTCAAACTACTGAATATCCGCTAATTTTACATGCACTTATAATGGTGGTAATGCGCTTTGGATCCCTGATTGGCGCATTTTCAAAAAGTCGCCAACTGGCGCGTTTTTCCTTGTTGTCTCGCGTAGTTGAAAGCTTCGAGAGACATTACGCAAAAATGGCGTTTCTATGGCGACAAAACCGAAATCCGTGTTAAGCCAGAAAAGAGACCTAAAATACAGATTAACCCTTATAATACATCAACATGTAATATAGTTTAGCCTTTAGTCTTAATAATGGAATTAAATATATTACTTGTATATTTGCAAAGGACGTGAAGTTTATTTTTTATTCAGAGCTAGAGTTACCCGCCACGGCTTTGCCCGTGGTAAAATTTAAACGATTATTGCTGCTGTCGCTGTATCCATAACTCCCGAATAAAAAAGCTCTGAACTGCAAGAATAATGAAAAGTAAAAGCATAATTTCGCCAAAATTTGTAAAAGAAAAAAAAATGCTTTAAAGTTCTTTAAAGAAAACATTAAGGTTCTTATATAAGGATAGAATTATACACTGTAAAAAAATAGATGTTGTTTTCACAGCTGTAATACAGATAATTTTACAGTAGTTTACAGTAATAAACTGTAAAATTGCTAGTTTCAGTTTATTACTGTGCACTTTACAGTTTTAAACTGGAACCTCTGCTGCCAGTATTATACTGTTGCTTTTACTGTATAGTACAGCTAAATTTACAGTAATTAACTGTGAAATTGCTAGTTTTACTGTAATAATCAGTAAAGTAGCTAGTTTCGGAGATTATTACTGTGCTATTACGGTTTTAAACTGGAACTTATGCTGCCAGTATTATACTGTAAAAACAACAGATTATTTTTGCAGTGTACTTGTAAAAAAATCTGTGAATTTAAGTATCTTTAAGGAGAAATAAAACAGTCAAAGAGATAAGCATATAGCAAACAGGTATTGGCGAGGACTTTCAAAGCAGTCGAACACATGTAACATTTTCATCAAATAAATAAAGAGTTTCAATAAGGATAAGAGAAAAATGGTTTTGTCCAGTAGTATGACCCCAAGCTCTTTTTGTGTAGTTGGAATTGCCGGTATATATTCCACCATAGTTTTGCTATGAGTTTTTCCGTTTTCATCGGCACAGTAGTTTCTCAACCCATTTTAGCCATCATGGGATTTCCCATTCCTGAAAAAAAAAAAAGATAAATGTATCTTAACCAACCAATGCAGATAAATCATTAATTAATAAATCTGTACCTTACAGCCAGACCTAACGTAAGTCCATAAAGCAGTGAGTAACCGCCCCTAAGCAAGGGCTAAGGCAGAAACATGCAATACACCGCCAACTCGGCTATTTCGATCCATGGACTGCAGTTTCGAGCTTATTATGCTCTCATCAGCATGGAATACGAAAGTAGTCGAGTTGGAGGCCTCAAACTCGACTACTTTCGTATTCCATGCTGATGAGAGCATAATAAGCTCGAAACTGCAGTCCATGGATCGACCCAAGTAGCACACTTCGTTTTTTAAAGGTTGTAAAATGGTAATTAACGTTGCGACAACGGATTAAAAACGTTTATAAAACGTTTAAACGTTTTTTGTGCTATCTGGGGAAATGCTATATGGGGAATGCTTTGTGCTATCGAACGAAAATGTTTGCCTGATGCATGCAAAGGATTTGACTCGCGTTCCTTTGAAAATGCTAAATGATTGTAGAGGAATTCATTTTGTTGAATAACTATCTCACAGGTTGTTGCGGAATCAGATTCTACATAAAATGCAGTGATGAAGCAAAAACTGCCATTTTTGGACTTACGTTATTCTGCTTCTGAAGTTTAGAAGTAATACTTGATGTAATGAAGCATTCGGGATTTTGTACGTTATGCAGAACTTCTGACTGGCTCGATTTGCTATTTTAAATAAAAATATTATATTACCCGTAACCTCCCATGAACTGATTTATATATTTCAATGATGAAATATCAACTTGAATGAGATTTTGTTTAAAACATTTATGAAAAAGAAGAATAGTGCTTGCTACTCCCAGTATCAGAGATTTAGTAGCATCTTAAATTTCAACAGTCTTAAAACATAAAATTATGCCTATTTTGCATTCATTATCGAAATTTAATCATTTAATGCCATTAAATGCAATATTCTTTAAAATTTAACAGACTGGAAAAATTCAATCAATATCTTTTTTTCAACACTAGATGTCACCACCACAAAATGAGCAGAGTATTTAGTCGCAGACTTTTCATACAGTAAAGTCTTGATAACTCAAAGTCCCAAGGGAAATGCGAAAAAATGGAAACTGTTAATGGGTTAACCGTTTATGAAAAAGGTTAATTAATTTTACGAATTTTAAAAATCAGTAGGGTCTAAGGCTCCCTACACCTTAGGGCCCCTAAGAAAACTGTTTTCGATTGCAGGTACCACCTGTCGGCCTCTCAGTGAAGTACAAGGTGTGGTACTTAACAGCTTCAGCATGATTCCAGTCATATAGTATTTAAATTAATATAAGTGGGACTCCTGAGTCCCGTCGGAGCATAAAGGGTTAAGCATGTGCAGTTAATGCAGTCGTTTCTCTATAACTCGAAGTCCCATGGGACCAGGGACGTCATTTCAATTTTTTCCAGGGGGGGCAAAGAGTCCAAAAACAATGCAATTTCACCGAAAAACATCAAAAACCACGCCCACTTATATGTAAATACTTTGATTTCTCAAAGCCAGGGGGGGGGGGGAATTGACCCCCCTGCCCCCCCCCCTAAATGACGGGCCTGCATGGGACCAGCTAAACGCTCTTCGGCTTATAGGAAGTTCCAAAAGCCTTCTCTAGAGTTTGGGGCCCAATGAAAACTTCGAGATATAGGTACATTCGAGTTACAAGGCTTCGAGTCATCGAGACGAGACTGTACTATGTACAGATAATTAGTTGTTGAATTTTTAAGAAATTAAGCGACTGAATCGAAAGTAAGTTGAAATATCTTTTAGGACCTTTCCTGAAAACCTTACAAAGTTTGGCAGTTAGTTTGATTCATTATTTGCCGTAATTTGCAGATGACCTGCTTGAAAGTGACTAACGATGTTCCAGTGACGTAGCAAGAAATTTCTCAAGGGAGGTGTCGAGCAGGCAGGCTAAGAAAAGCAAAATCTAAAGCTTTGAATTGTGAATAAAGAAGCAGTCGGATTTTTTAAATATATATTTGCATAGACACTAGACAGTCATAGTCATAAAAAAATATTCAATAAGGAAAACATCATTTAAACAGAGAAAGGAATTTTTATCTTTCAGTATAAAAAATTCGGTTTGAGATTTAAGGGAGTGTTCTGGTACAAGGAAACACCTACAGTGAACTCTCACTTATACACCGCCTCATTTATGCGCCTTTTTCACTTATACGACGATTTTCAGTGGTCCCAACACATTCCATAGCAGAATAATGATAATTTCATTCGCTTATGCGTCGCTCTAAAGATAAATATTTCACTTATGCGCCGAATTTTTCGAAAAATGTAAACAATTTAATATATTTTCTTGAAAAATAAGCATGTTTCTTCACTTTCCTCTTTAATATTTCTCTTTTATTGTTCACGGAAAGTATTTTGTCCACATGAACTAGAGTTCGGAGAGGGGCAATTATCTATTATGGATCGTTTTAAAAGGACCAGTTTGTGATTAGGCATGCTACAGTTTTTGTTTTCTCCTTATCATTGCAATTAGGTTTCAGTAGTTGCCAAACAGTAGTAATATGACCATTTTCTATAGAAACATTCTTATTCATGCTCTCATTAGAACTTATGCTGTTTAGACTTTTAAATAGGCTTGTTCACTTATGCGTCTCTCTCAGTTATGCGCCTTTTTCTGTTGGTCTCTTGGGCCGGCGCATAAGTGAGAGTTCACTGTATTTTCCTCCGCCATGAGTCTTAGTTGTTCTCTTGTGCCAGCTAGACTATCAATTTGAGTTGCGCTGCTTCTCTAATCCATCCGTACCGCCAGGGCCGTATTTAAGGGGTGGATTTTTAGTGTTCAAACCCTCTCCGAGAATTTTCAAAACCATTGCAAAAATGCTTTTCATAGTTTCTCACTGGAAAAATTATTATTGCCATTTTATTTTAATTTTATTATTTACTTTGAAACTGTATTTGAAAAATTAAATTATCATTATTGAATAATTGTACAAATTAAGTGTTTTCTCTACAGTATTTATTTTTAATGTTATTATTAATGTAGAAAATTATTGTAAATACATGAACGACCTTTAATGTTTGTACCCGTAATTGCTGGTAAGTGAGTTTCCTAGTACATACTCAATAAATGGAACTTGTCTCCAAAAAGTCAAAATCAGCTATGGATGGATTTTTTCTCCTTAATTTCTCTTTCGCACGAATACATGCTTTCTCTGTAACAACACAAACGCTGTCTTGCTGAACCAAATGTTATCAAATATAAACGAGTCAGTAAAACCATCGTCTTTCAAAGGGTATATTAATTCTGGTAAGCAATTTTTTTTTGCATGAGCTGTCCGCCCATGTCCTTTCTTAAAAATTTCTTATCGAAACACAATTTCAAAAAAAAAAAAGATCATTGCTGTTACTTACCTCCCATTCCTCCTCCAATGCCAGCCATGCCTCTTCCCATACCTCCTCCGATGCCGTCCATGCCTCCTCCAATTCCTTCCATGCCTCCTCTGATGCCGCCAATGCCACCACCAACGCCGCTCATGTCTCCTCCACTTCCTCCCATACCTCCACCAATGCCGCTCATGCCTCTTCCCATACCTCCTCCAATGCCACCCATGCCTCCTCCGATGCCACCAACCATGGATCCTCCCATGCCTCCTCCCATGCCACCTCCAATGCCACCTCCCATGCCTCCTGCCATGGCAGCTTGCATGGCGACTTGTGGGGGTGGTGGTTGAGCCTGAACCATAACGTCAGCTGGCTGCTCTGGGTTGTTGATGTCCTTAATTCCTGGTTCGTTGCTGCTGACGCTGGCCCTGAATCCGTCTTGTCCAGCAATGTAGTCGACGTTCCTGTAGAGTCCATTCATGTCAGTGTAGCCATAGGATCCTCTCACGTTTCCCATGCCGTCGCCGTTTTCCTGTCTGTGATGGGAACCACCGAGGTCGGGAGATTCGTAGCTGAAAGTATGTGGTCTTGGCACATTCTGAAAGAAATAAAAAAGGAATTTATTTTTTGAGAAATGAAAGATTTCGTAACCAAGGAAATCTCCGGTTTTAATAGGATTTTTTTCGAATTTTTATGCTTAAAGTATATATTAAAACTCGTGTTGTCAAAATTTTTGCAAACATATCAATCTATCTTTCAGAAATTTTAAATATTACTGCATAAGAGTAGAAAAAAAAGATTTCGTAATCAAGGATTGCTCAGGGGGTTTTGATAGTATTTTTTTCGAATTTTTATGCTCAAAGTATATATTTGAAAATTTCGTGTTTCTAAAATCTTTGCAAATACACTGCTCGACATTGAAAATGCAACACCAAGAAGGAGTGGTCAGAAATTCATGCAAATTTTACCGTAGACGCACGTCACTGAGTTATGCAAATGATATGAAATGCGCAGCTCTCCGACGCACGTGAAGTAAGATATAAGAGAATGAAGTTGAAAAGTGGGCTATGTTCATGTTGGTTTTTCTGCCAGACTAATTATCGGAGAAATTTGGTTTATGTCTCGAAGGATACGTGTGATAGGAGGAAATGCCACGCCGTCCTCAACGAAGACACTTCCAGCATATAGACGACTTTACAAGGGGTATGGTGATCGGACTGAGAAGGGGAGGTTGGTCCATACGTCAAATTGCAGCTGATACCCACTATGACGGCCCAACTATATGTAGATAGTGTACTGCGGCCGGTGGCAATCCCCTACCTTCAGGGTCTGCCAAATGCAATTTTTCAACAGGATAACGCCCGGCCGCACAGTGCTCGAATCAGCCAACATGCTCCACGAGGTGTACAGATGCTTTCCTGGCCACCATACTCTCCTGACTTGTCACCAATCGAACATGTGTGGGACGTGATTGGACGCCGTTTGCAGAACCTGTCACTGCCTCGTTCAGAGGACGAACTGTGGCAAATGGTTGAAAGGGAATGGAGTGCCATCCCTCAGGACACCATCCGCAGGCTTATTGACTCCATGCCTAGACGTGTTTCTTCGTGCATCGCTGTCCGTGGTGGTCCTACTTCTTACTGAGCCGTCGCCGTCCTCGCTCTAAATTTTGCTTATTTATTTTGAAATAAATATCACTTATTGTTCCATGCTGTCTCTGTCTTATTACCAAATTTTATCAATTTCTGACCACTCCTTCTTGGTGTTGCATTTTCAATGTCGAGCAGTGTATTTCAATCTATCTTTCAGATATTTTAACTCGTACTGCATAAGAATTACCACTAAATCATAACATTTTGAGATATATACCATAATGCATGAAGCTATCATCAAAACATAAATTCTTTATACAATAATGAATAATAATAAAAGAAAATCATATTAAAAGGTAGTAATTATTATAATTATTGATTTTAGAGAAGATAAAATGAAAATTAAAAATATATTCTAAATAATTCGTCCAAAGTTCCTTAATAAAAATATATATTATACGTTCTTAATATTCACGTGATAAGCACGGGTTTCATCTATATTGGGCCCCAAAGCCCCTGCGAAGCAAATTTCGACACCAATTAATATCCATTATCCTTCTAGCATTATACTTTTCGTTCTTTTCGTATAAAAAGGCTGTAACATATGAAGCACACAACTTACAGTTTTTCTAACAAGAAGTTACACCCTCAATTTTCTTTTCTTCTGTCAATTGGAACAGAGCGATGAGACAACTCATGACCGTAACTGTTGCCATTTCTCGTTCAGTACCAGAACAGAAAAGCCGAAGCGTAATGGGGTTCACTTAAAATGCTTTGCATTAATTTTGGGTCTATTCTTAACTCACAATGATTTTTAATTTTTGTTTGCCACATGCCTAAATAATTCGATTAAACTAATGATTAAATGACTTCATTGTCGCCAGCTATAAGCCAAAAAAAAACGTCCCGGGAGCACGTTGAAAAGCGCACAAAAGAGAAATTTCTCCCAAATAAACCTCATACTTATGAAAAAACGACAAAAACTACTTTTTTTTCGTTGTAAAACTTAACGTTTCGTATCTACGTTTTTTTTTTTTTTTTGAAACATTTGTAAATTTTACTGATCAGTACTATAGAACCAATTAGATTAGCAATAGTATTAAAAAAATAGTTTTAAAATAAGTAACTTACCATTTCCATTCCATTTCCCATCATGCCTTGTCCCATTCCACCAGGTCCCATTCCACCAGGTCTCCTTCCACCAGATCCTATTCCACCAGGTCCCATTCCACCAAGTCCCATTCCACCAGGTCCCATTTGGCCTGGTCGCATTCCTGCACGGTCCATTCCACCAAGTCCCATGCCGCCAGGTCCCATCATGCCTTGTCCCATTCCACCAGGTCCCTTCATGCCTTGTCCCATTCCACCAGGCCCCTTCATGCCTTGTCTCATTCCTCTAGGTCCCATTTGGCCTGCTCCCATTCCACCAGGTCCCATTTGGCCTGCTCCCATTCCTCCAGGGCCCATTCCTCCAGGACCCATTCTTCGAGGGCCCATCCCGCCTGGGCCCATCATGCCGCCCATAGGCATAGAAATTGCGTAACCCGTAACGGCAATGAGTAGTGTTATCTATGAAAAAAATAAAAAGTGAAAATTAAAAATAAAAAGATGTAAATAGTTATTACAAAACAGCACAAAACAAAACACTGCGGTTGGATGGTATTGAGTACTATCGGCAGAAATAAGCTCTTGATATTTAAAGAAACGAATTTTGGATTCCATACTAACAATAAAGAAATGTTGCAACGTGACATTTTTTCGTGTTTTGGTTATCAGCGGAAAAGTAATAAGCAAGATTATACAGTAAAACTTAAGTGCAATAAATGATAAAAGTGCAAAAAAAAATAAAAGTTACCACCCTTTACATTCCCACGGCAGAATGATTACTTTTTAGTGTTTCGGCAATTTATTACATTTCGTGTGTTGGCAGATCAAGATTAGGATAATAAACATGTATACAAAGAAAAACACGAATAAAAGCTACACCTAAAAATGCACTTACTATTTACAGTGAACTCTCACTTATTGGCCTGCCCTAGGGACCAACAGAAAAAGGCGCATAAGTGAGAGAGACGTATAAGTGAACAAGCCTATTTAAAGGACTAAAACTCAACATAGGTTCTAATGAGAGAGTGAATAAGAATGTTTCTATAGAAAAGGGACATATTACTACAGTTTGGCAAATTACTGTAACGTAACTATAATGAGAAAGATAAACCAAAAGTTGTAGCTTATATAACTACAAACTGCTCCCTTTAAAACGATGCATAATAGATAATTGTCCCTCTCCGAACTCTAGTTCATGTGGAAAAAATGCCTTCCGTGAGCAATAAAGGCGAAAGAGTTAAAGAGGAAAGTGAAGAAAAATGCTTATTCTTTCAAGAAAATAAATAAATTTTCATACATTTTAGGGAAAAGTCGGCTCATAAGTAAAATATATATCTTTAGAGCAACGCATAAACGAACGATACTATCATAATTTTGTTATGGAATCTGCTGGGACTATTCAAAATCGTCGTACAAAAGAAAAATGCGCATAAATGAGGCGGCGTATAAGTGAGAATTCACTGTATTTAATGTTTTACCTTTCCAAAAAAATAAAGAAATTTTACCGTGGGAGTAATAACTTTTAAATCTTTTACCTTTATATAAATTTGAAATTTTACATTGGGAGAAATAATTTTTGCAATTTGTTTTAGGATTTTGTTTTTCTTGCGCTTGAATCTTAGATGTTCTTGAAAACGTTCCAAAAATCCATTTGGATAGATTATACCGCATTGTAATTTTTACTGAAGTATTTTCGTTTACGCATGAGTACTGTCTGTCCATGAAAACCGCGCCTGGCACTCGCGAACAGTTCCACTTAAAAAAGGGTAGATGGGTTGTGGGTGATGATTTTCTGAAATTTTCAATTTGAAACTTGCATTTTATATATCCTTTTGACATATTCAACTAAACTATGTATTTGAAATTAGCATCGTTCCACGTTGTTTGATACGGCTCAAAATGCTTCTTATTCTTCTTCCCCTTATTGTTATCTTACCTAACACCCCTATTTTGGTAAGATCAGAGAAGACCTGACGCATGCGTAAATCCGCGGAAGGTTTTACCAAAGGAAATCAGACAGTAGCTGGAGATATCAAGGATATTTTTGTGAAACTTTAAATTACGGATTAGAAAGAGTTTTTTCAAATTTCTTAGAATGTAATTTAGTTAAACTGTGGAATATTTTCCAATAAAATTTGGCTTTAAGAAAATTAAGCAACATTTTGAGTGAGAGAAATTTTTTGGAATTAATGCAAAAATGCAAAAATTTAGAACATTTTCATTATTTGAATTCTAAATGTATATCAACTTTGCTATACATTTAGAATTTAAATTTTAAAAGTTAGAAAGAAGTTTTGAAATACTGATAATGAACTGAAAGTAGAAAATAATTGATGGAATAAATAACGACTCTAAACTTTAAGGCACTAGCAACAGCAATTGTTGATATTTTTTCTCCGATTAAAATGTACCAAAAAATGAATGTACAATCGTTAAAAATTGTAGATTTTTTGTAGGGGGGATTATCACTATTATTCCACGTTAACCTTTTGAAGCAGAATTGGGACACCGGTGTCCCACAGAACAAATCACTGATTTTCCATGAATATTTTACCTTTTATGCAGAAAGAGACACCGTTGTCCTAAGCTGTATTACATAACCAGAAAATTATTAAACTGCTAAATATAATATTTTCCCCCTATTTTGACGTTAATTAATATAAAAAAATTAACAAAGTATGATGAAAACGATGATAAAAATTCTGCATCAAAGGGTTAAACTATTAAAACTAAGATTTACAATTAAGCATGAATTTATAATTAAATTCATGGGGATCTCTGCATATCTGTGGGATAATAGGGATTGTATGCGTGGTAATAAAAGATTATCGTACGTTCCAGACTTTTTTTAACAAAAGCATTTTCTCAAATGTCTAAAAAAGTTTCAAGAGACAAAAATTTTAAATGCAATATAGGGTAGACCGAGCAGTGAATGAACACCTAAGCGAAATTTCGTTTTCAAAAATTTATAACATCATTAAAAATTGTAGAGTTTGCCACGTGACAGTAAAAACACTTTAGGTGAGATATGGTGCTATTTTTTAAAATTTTGCGCAATTTTTTATGGTTCTGGGTCAGGTTTTTTGGGGGGATGAAAGGAGAAAAAGTGCCTTGACACAGTGAAGTGCCTTGACACCCCAAGCAAAAGACAAACGCAGCATTTTTAGACATTTTCTTTTTTAAGTGTTCATTCACTGGTCTGTCTACCCTATTACATAAAAATAATTCAGCTATTTTAAAACATTTAGACTGTGTGGGGAACTCAAACTTAACTCATTAATGCCTGACATTTTTTTCCAAAGATATTTTATATACTGGTTACAAACGGTGTTTATCGGACAGGAAAAAGAATTAAAAAATATATTATGTAAAAAATATTTTTTTATTAAGGAAAGAAAAATCGTCCCTTAAAAGTTACGATAGACCACAGAGGGTGCATATTTTTTTTACGAAAATTTTTTTCTGCCCAAGATATGATATTTAAAAAGACATTTTATAAAAATAAATAAAATCAGCAATTAACATAAACTGGGAAGCTGGAAATCACTTTGAAAACTTAGCTTTTTTTCTTGAGATTGTGAACGATGTCATTTTTGATAAAGATCATAGTAAAACTGCTACAGAACCCATTTTACAATAATTATGTGCTGCAATCTGTTAATAACGAATTGAAACAATACCAAAGTACTCATTGAACACTATTGTTTAGTTGAAATGTTCATTTTTGGGAGATTCAGGCCCATTTTTTGGACAGTCCCTAAAAAGGGACGCTAGGCATAAATGGGTTAACATTCAAAACTGAAACTTTTGAAGTAAAAACGATTTGTAAATTTTATGAAACATCAGATATAAAATTGGATGTTCAAACAAAATATTGCACTTAACAGTGAAAAACGGAGGGAACAATTCAAGCCATCTTACTTGGAAGAAATTCATTTTTTCAGTAGAAAGACCGACAGAGACGCTCACAGCTGAAGAGATGATATTGCTCGCTGAGCTGTTCTGAAGATTCGATTCGAGACATCCCCTATATATACCTGGCCAAAAGACACAGTAAGGTTGGTAATCAAACAGGTTAGCCCTGGAAAAATGTGGATGAATTACAGGGCTTAGTCATTTAATCTAAATTCTTTCATATCTGATCATTATTTTTTTAATTCGAACAACCTCCGACAATGATAGCAAAGTTCGGTTAGATAAAAAACCAAATTTTAAAAAGTCAGTATTTTCATTTGTCGCTTTACGATGCACTACGCAAAATACTTGGTGGTCAAACAGGTTAGCCTTGTAAATGTATTGGGCTTAGTCATTTAATCAAAACCCCTTTAAATCTGTAAAAAATCTTTTCGTAATTCGAGCAACAATGATAGAAAAGTTAAGTTAAAATGAAAAGTCAAAATTAAAAAATCCAGTCATTTCATTTGCGGCTTTAAGACGCTGTAAATTCAAATTAATACGTACATCGCCGCATCGGCGATGACAAAGGGAAAATAATAGGATATTATCGTAATAAAATTGATTAAAAAATATTTGATGCAGCTCTTCTATTTAATTAGATGCTACACGTCCGACTCGGATTTTTTAAATTATTCCCATGACTAAGTTACCGCATGATGTACTTCAAGGAAACTGCTAATTAGTTGCAAATAATTACAAAGGTGATAGTTAAAAAAATTCTACTCAAGGTAAAGGGTCGAAAAATTAATTTTTCACAAATGTCTCTTAAACGGTGAGTGTTATAGTAAAAACACTCAGTACATAGTTTAAAACTTATGCAGTTATTTACAAAAATGGTGGGATTTAGAGGAGGGGGAGGTTATGTATGTCACACTGCCCCCCCCTCTCTAAGCGACAAATATACGTTTCATAGAATATTAATATAGCGACAAAAGTGCTTTTTGGGGTGGTAAATGTTCACCACAAACTCCTTATTTGTGCCCGAATATTGCACTTTGACTATGAAATTACTTCTTGACAATGCATGCATAATTTATGACACCATTTCAAATGAAATTTCAAACAACAAAAATATTTACACAAGGTCACAGGTCTGTTTTTTTTTTGTGTGTGTTTAAAAAATATCCTCTTAAATGGTAAGTTTTATATTAAAAATAGCAGATACAAATGTTTGAAAAATATGTAATTTTGCTTAAACAAGAGGGAATTCAGACTGGATTTTGGGTGTCATAGGCGCGCCCCCCCCCCTCCATTCAGCAACCAAATATAGCTTTAAACTGCATTTTGGGAACAAATATTTCGAAAAACTCACTTCAGACCTTCTATTTGTACTCGAATATTGTACTTTGATTCCGTTTGCGATGACGACTCCTTCAAAAACTAGAAGCACCCTTAGTACAATGATTAAGTTATAGTTTAAAAAACCAAAAAATACGCTTTTAGAGTGTTTCAAGCTAAAAAGAGTTATCATTAATACTAAAGGTTAAACTATATTTCATGATACTCTAACTGATTTCCCTTGGATTTTCAAAACTATTGAACATTCGCTAAGTTTACATTCACTCAAAATACATCAACATGTAATATAGTTTAGCCTTTAGTATCAATAATAGCATTAAATATATTACTTTTATAAGATTACTTTTATAAGTAAAGAACGTGCATTTCATCTTTCATTTAGAGTTACATACATACATATAAACAACCAAACCCACATGTGAAACGAATAAAAGCGTTTTAAAAAAAATCCGAGTCTGAATAATGTTTTCTCTGCCCTAAGAATTAATAGTCATGAGATAATGCGGTTTTTTTAAACTAAGTAATACTGATACCTACTCCTTTATTTCGTTATTTCATTTGAATTCGAGGAGTATTTGCCTTCTACCAATATCTCTGCGTATAATTCACACTCTCCTTTTAAGCTGAGAGGGTCAAGTTACCCATTCGGGAAGACAGTTGCACGTTTCCTCCTACTAACAGCGATTGATTTTATGTGGTGGCACTTATTTATTGGTCGCATTTTTTTCGATATAAGTTTGCACTATGAACATTTTTTTTTTTTCAACTATCTCACAAGATTGTTTCATTTGCAGTAAAACCTTTGGCTACACGCGAAATTGCTATTGATGAAACGTGAGCGAAAATCTGTGAGAGATTCAAGTACGGCAAAGAACGAGGGGGGTTATTGAATATTTGAGTTGTTTAGAACCAAAACTCGATAAGTTCATATTTTATGAAAAAAAAAATTTATTTAAAAAGCTGTAAGTTTATAAGATCCTTTACCAATCGGTTAAAGACACTAGATTAAAAACCATTAGGTCTCAAAAAATGTAACCATAAAGTAAGGCTTTAACCTTTTATGACCCGACGGAACTCAGAATTCCCGCTTATATTAATTTAGTATTATGAATCCTAAATGGATGTAATCATGCTGAAGCTTTGAAGTACCACTCCTTGTACTTTGCTTAGAGGCTGACAGATGGTACCTGCAATAGGATACAGTTTTATTGGGGACCCTAAGGCGTAGGGGGCCTTAGACCCTTATGCTTTTCGAAATTTGCTAAATTATTTTGGGATGTTAAGGGTGAGTCGAAACACCTTTAGATCGATTGTCCCGCATTCGGAACTATGGAATTCGAACAATGGACTTAACGTGTTTTGATTCTGAACGACTCATTTGGAAAACAAAAAAATCAGTGACAATTCATTTACAGAATTGCAAAATGTCTACACGAAAGTCCAGCATTGCGGTAGCTAAAATACTTTGAAAGATACACTGTAAAAACCAGGGGTGCCAAACGGGTGACTTTAGTCAACATAGGCTGAAAATACGGTACCGAAGGGTGCCACCAGGGAGCCAAAGTACGGTTTCGATGCCATTTGGCACCTCCCTGGGTGAACAGTGCTTCCGAAGATCGAGGGCGCCACTAAATCCATCAATAGCAGAACGTAGATAATAGCGCATCCGCGCTGACTTACACTGAAGTGACAAAAGTCATGAGATACCTCTTAATATCGTGTCGGCCCTCCTTTTGCCCGGCGAAGTGCAACAACTCGACGTGGCATGGACTCAACAAGTCGTTGGAAGTCTTCTGCAGGAATATTGAGCCATGCTGTCTCGATAGACGTCCATAATTGTGAAAGCGTTGATGGGGCAGGATTTTGGGCACGAACAGACCTCTCGATGGTGTCCCATAAATGCTCAATGGGATTCATGTCGGGCGATCTAGGTGGCCAAATCATTCGTTGGAATTGTCCAGAATTTTCTTCAAACCAATTGCGAACAGTTGTGGCCCGGTGACATGGCGCATTGTCATCCATAAAAATCCCATCGTTGTTTGGGTACATGAAGTCCATGAATGGCTGCAAGTGATCTCCAAGTAGCTGCACATAAGCATTTCCAGTCAATGTTCGGTCCAGTCGCACTAGAGGACCAAGTCCATGCCATGAAAAAACAGCCCACACCATTACGGAGCCACCACCAGCTCGAACAGTGCCTTGCTGACAGTTTGGGTCCATGGCTTCGTGGGGTCTGCGCCACACTCGAACCCTACCATCGGCTCTTACCAGCTGAAATCGTGACTCATCGGACCAGGCCACGGTTTTCCATTCATCTAGGGACCAACCGATATGCTCACGTGCCCACGAGAGTCGCTGCAAGCGATGTCGTTCTGTCAGTAAAGGCACTCGAGTCGGTCTTCTGCTGGAATAGCCCAAGAAATCCAAATTTCTCCGCACAGTTCTAGCAGACACGTCCATTGTACGTCCCACATTGATTTCTACGGTGATTTGACGCAGTGTTGCTTGTCTGTTAGAATTTACGACTCTTTGCAGACGTCGCCGGACTCGATCTTTAAGTGCAGGCGGTCGACCACTGCGCTGTCCATGGTGGGATGTTATGCCTGAAATTTCATACTCTCGGCACACTCTTGACACAGTGGATCTGGGAATGTTGAATTCTCTAACGATTTCCGAAATGGCATGACCCATGCGTCTAGCTCCAACTAACATTCCGCGTTCAAAGTCTGTTAATTCACGTCGTGCGGTCATCATCACGTTAAAACCTCTTCACATGAATAACTTGAACAGAAATGAAAGCTCTGTAAAAGCACTGCGCATTTATACCTGTTCTATGCGATGCTACTGCCATCTGAAAATTTGCATATTGCTATCCCATGACTTTTGTCACTTCAGTGTATTTCCATCAATATTTAATGGTGGACGGTACGAATTTGCTTCATCTTTCACATTGGATAAATACAACTGGATTTACTCATATTATTTGGTCTCACATTATCTTCAAATCCTCACGTAATACTACAGGCATTTTATCACGGGACGCGGGAGCGTCCCGCCCTGCTAAAAAAAAAAACCAAACTCATTTTTGCTATACTCAATCTCCAGCGTCCCCTGACGGTACATACTAAAGCAAAACATCCAGGACCCTCAGGGGGAGGGGTGATAAATATTAAAAAATCGCTATTCTTCACTTTTTAAAAATTGTTTGACAGGGGTCCAGACTAAACGGTAACTCGGATTACCGTTTATTTTGTGCACCCATATTTATTTTGTCCCGAAGCTCAGCATAGGGGTTTTTCGCCCCCCCCCCTTGTTTTTATTTTCCGTATCTTTTCTCCCCGGGGGTCTTAAATATTGATTTTTGGTATGAATATTCTCTATGAGACATTGAGGATGTATACCAAAATTTCCCCCCGGGGTCATCGCAGGCCGGACTTATTAATGCTTAAAATTTGTCCGATTTCTATTAACTAGTTCTGTTCAACGTCTGAGCATTTATTCAAGCGATTGGAAACTGTTGTCATTGTTGGGCGACGACCGACGAGGAAAGAAAACTCAATTAGTTAAAATTTCATCTATTGCCAGTTTCTATTTGTTAACAAATAAAATATTCGTAATTGATTTTATTGCAGAGCTTTTAAAAGGGGTCTTTAATTTAGTTTATTTTAATATGAGTTCGGCAGTTTTTTAATCGGAGGTCGGGTCGGTTTTTTTTTTAACCTTGGAGTACTGTGTTGTAAATGAAAGAAAAGTGGAAAACCTTACAAACCAAAATTAAAAGTGTTTCGCGTCTGTTCTTGGAATCTCGTGACAGATTTAAAACTTATCTCCGGCTGAACTAGAGTCTTGAAATTTTGAACCAAATGTACACAGCCAAGATAACAAAATTCCTGCCGCCAAAAGAACCGTTTGTCCTCCTCCAAGAAAAAATTTGAAAGAGAGAAAAAAAAAAAAAACAGGCAAAGCGATAATATTGATGCAAAGAGATGTGATATCTCCCCAAAAACAACTCTGTTGTAAAAACATCCCCCGTCAAGAAAACCTTTCACACTCAGCCTTAAAAAGTTATGATATCGAGTTTTCCCGCCAAGTTAGTGCCAAACTACTCCTCGCCTGTATGGATAGTTCGTTTAAATTGTTTTCAGTCCTGCCAGGCGGGAAGTTTTTACTCATCAAGCAACCACCTCACTTTACAAAACTTCCCGCCTAACAGTACTGAAAACAATTTAAACGAACTATCCATACAGGCGAGGAGTAGTTTGGCACAAACTTGCCGGGAAAACTCGATATCATAACTTTTTAAGGCTGAGTGTTTAGGGTTTTCTTCGCGGAGGTTGTTTTTACAACAGAGTTGTTTTTGGGGAGATCATAGTTTACTATTAGAACTTTCCAACACGTTTAAAATTGTTTCAGTTGACAATAAGTTGCTTATAAGTTCAACTTATTGCTATAACATTGTTATGTCTTGAATTTTCTATCATGCATCAACGTTACTTTAAAAATATGTACCGGTATTTTCATGAATACTAGATAAACAGTATTTACTGATCAAAATGCTTAAACTAGCTGATATAAAAGAAAAGAAAAAAAAACAAAACGAAACAAAAACCGATTCAACTAGCAATTAGAAAGTTTTAGTAATTATTATATTTTAAACTTTACTGTCTCATTTTCCGAATATCATAAGTGCTGTTTGCTGATATTGTCAGGAATCTAGCGGATTTTCCGCAAAAAATATTTATTTATAACGATGCGATATATTTAAGTGGCCGAAATAAAATAGCTGTTTCGTAACGATAACTGCGTAGACAGAACATTGAAAAAAGAAATCTCTCTCTCTCTCTCTCTCTCTCTCTCACTATTATTCATTATAAACACTCGAATGTCATGACTCATTTCGTGAACTCTTAATATTTGTTCTCTTCTTTATATTTTGCCTTGGTTAAAATTTTGATGTTTATGAAACGACTTGATTAATCAGTGATCGTAATGTAACTGAATATTTTTGGCTTTTCGTAAAAGTGATTCAACAATTGACCTACCCACTTCATTTTTAGTAGAAATAATGTTATAGTAAATGGTAATAATATTTTAAAACTGCTGAGTGATCTAGTGGATATATGCGAGAGTTAGAGCACGGACAGATGAATTGAAGCCATGAATTCTTTTAAACTATGCTGGAAAGTCTGAACTGTGAGAAAATGCCTTAAATTATAAGTTTCAATCGTTTTAAAAACCAGAATTCAATGTAAAAAATGTGCAAAGACTTCGAGAAAAGCGATTTCGAAGTATAGTTTGCATGATTTTTATCACATAACAATTAAGAGCAAGAATCTGAGAGAGTGTCACGCCTGTAATTCATGACGTCTCAGATTTTTTCCAAAAAATTACCAAATGTTTATTATCTTATTGAAAGACCAAATCCAGAATGTTTTGCTCTAAAGTTGAGTTGTTTAGTTTTTATGGATCCCTAAAGGTGAAGGTGCGGCATCAAAAATTAAGCGGATTTTTAAGACATGGAAGTTGATGTGAGCCAAAACTCTTACCAGGAACTGTTTTAACTCCAATTTTCTTTTTGTATATGGAATATAGAAAATTTAAACTTTACAAAATGAATGTCAAATTTGTGGTGAATTGTTGCCGTAAGGTCAGTGAAGGCCCTCAAAACAAGGCATTTTGACGTTTTTTAGCGTTTTTGAGGTCCAAAAACAGCTTGTACATTTTAGTTGGCACGGCAAAAGTAGTGTCGTTTGAAAGACCAGTGTAAGCAAAAAATGTATTTTTTCCTGTGCATTTTTTGTAAAAAAAAAATGTCACATTTCGCCTCAAAGGACTCAACTGTTCCGTTAAGATAAAGAATAGAGTATGACATTGGCAAAAAAATATTTCAATATGTTGTTGGCAGAGGAAGTTATGACCGTTTGAATATCGGTAAAATATGACATTTTTCATATTTCGGCCTTACGCAACTAAAAGTACGTTGAACTTTCCTCGGTTATTTATACATTATTTTAAAGTGCTTACACTGTTCTTTCAAATGATTTTACTTTTGCCGTGCCAACTGAATTGTGCAAGCTGTTTTTGGACCTCAAAAACGCTAAAAAACGTCAAAAATGCCTTGTTTTGAGGGCCTTCACTGACCTTACGGCAACAACTTACTACAAATTTGACATTCATATTGTAAAGTTTGAACTTTCTACATTCCATATACAAAAAGAAAATTGGAGTTAAACAGTTCCTGGTAAGAGTTTTGGCTCACAGCAACTTCCATGTCTTGAAAATCCGCTCAATTTTTGATGCCGCACCTTCACCTTTAGGGATCCATAAAAACTAAACAACTCAAATTTAGAGCAAAACATTCTGGATTTGGTCTTTCAATAAGATAATAAACATTTGGAAAAAATCTGAAAGGTCATGAATCACCTCATAATGCTAGGCGTGACAGTTTCTCGGATTCTTGCTCTTAAAAAAGCAAAATTACAAAGCATTATACATTTCTTTCAGAATAAAAGTTTTTTTCTTTTTTAATGAAAGTATATGTTGTGATTCCCGATTAAAGTTACAGAATTAGTTGTCAAAAATATAATATTTATTAAAATTGACTCCTTACTATGTGCAGCATACTATTAAAATTAAATGCGCAAAGAGATAGAACAGAGTTTGACGTGCATCCTTCTAATGTAAAGTTTGTGCTCGGAGTGAGTGTGAGGGCTTCTCCCCCCCCCCCTTCCGAAAGGGATGCAGTATGGCATTATTTATTGGTAAATGTCCACGCACATAGTTGGTGGTGTACATGTGAAGTGTGGGAGATATTTCCCTATTCTGCCGCGCTAAGCACAAAAGTCGTATCGGCACTTTTTAAAAAAAATTGAGTTCTCGCCACCAGGTGGCTCTTTGTGACGTATTTTACCAAAATACAAAATTATATAGTGCAGTAGAAATAAGCTGAAAAACACCTTGGGGTCGAACAAATTGCAACAGAAACAAAACCTGTTGGAAATGGTAGGTAACAGGCTCCTAATGAACATACTAAAAGTATACATCCGTACTAGTGGGACAAATATGTTTTTTTGGCCGCCATCTTGAAAAATCATGAAAAAATTTCAAAAATTCAAAAAAATTATGTGCGGTATCAAATGAAAGGAAATTTTAAGCTGAAAAGGGATAAAACATAGGATATTTGAAGTGAAGTGAAAATACTTAAAATATGCACCCGTACTGTGGTGCAAAATGTGTTTTTTTCGGCCGCCATCTTGAAAAATCCGAAAAAAATTCAAAAAAAAAAATAATGTGTGGTATCAAATGAAAGGAAATTTCATGCTAAAAAGGAATATAACATCTGATATTTCAAGTGAAGTGAGCAGTATAAGAGTATACACCCGTACTGTAGCGAGAAATGCTTTTTTTAGTCGCCATCTTGGAAAAGAGTGGATTTGGTTTGAAAACATAAAACATATCATATGTGGTATCAAATGAAAGGTAATTTGATACTGAAAAAGAAAGTGATTTTGGTTTAGACTAATAAAAAAATAACGAAATGGGGACCAAAACACTGAATTCTTTTGTTGTGTCAAAAACATCATTTATTGATCTAAGAGGCTTAAAAACCGTGAATAACTTTGCCTCCAAGTTCATCTTTATTAAAGTTAAATAATACATGTTCTTTAAAATTAAATTGGATGATTAAAAAAAATCTATAATTTGAAAAAAAATCATGTAATTAAAGAATTTTTCATAAAATAAAATATTTATATCCATTAAAATGAAATATCATCTTCATCATCCAAATCCAAAATGTCCCCTGTGTTTGTGCGGTTCTTTAAACAACAGTTTTTACAAACTAACGAGCATGGAAGTCTATATTGACAACATGTACATTTTGTAGTGTTATATGGTTCTAATTATGTTTAAGAGTTTATGAGGTGCTGGGATCAAGTCTGGATATCGGCTGAAATTCTCCGTCTACCAACTGCCATCACCAAAGTCTGGGATTAAGAGTTTGTGATTCAAGGTTTTTCCAACAAAGAACTGCAAATGTATTGGATATAGATCATATTTCACTGCATTGGGTGTTGGAGGCAACGAGCAATGTCGAATTCATTTTTAGCTGAAGCCATTTTCCTAACTTCGTGAGTGTAGGGATATGCATTTAAGTGGTGTGTGTCGATGTTACCTCCATATAGTGAGAAAATTATTTTACAACAAATTTCGGCCAAATATTCCTTCGTAACATCTTCCAATCATGAAAAGGCAATCCTAATCGCTTAGACTATCAAATTTTATAAAAATTTTGAGAAAAGAGGTTTTACTTTTGCTATATAACGCACTAGTGGTGTCACACCCGTGTCCATGCGTGAACAAAAGGTAAAGTTTTGCAAGCTTCTCTACAATTTGAATGGCTTGAATGTCACGAAATTTATCGGACTGTGTGGCCAGAGTTCATTAAAATAATCTTAGATGAATGATACAGTAAAATGATTAAAATATCTGTATCATCCGCAACTACTATCACATGTTTTTGAGCTAGTTTTACAGCTTCTTTAACGATCATAACGATAACGATCATCGTGTCTGCGCCACCTTCCGCTTGAATCGACATCGCCTTTCAAAACAACTCGCCAGTATGTTGACGAAACGTTGTTTGTTTATAGAATTGGAAATAAATTTTGTCTTCTTTTTTTTTCTTTAAACTATAGATGAATTTTCTTCAAATATTACTTTAACTCTTGATTTCTTCATGCGTAATCTGTGAGTCAGATATTTTATGTTGTGTTTCTTATACCCATCTAATACTATGGTCACTTTTCCATATCTTATATGAACATACTCTTCGTGTTGACTTATAACATCTTTAAACGTTGTAGAAGCAGACCATGGTAATGGGTGAACTAATACACCTCCATCAAGAACGAGGAAATACTCTAATACAAATGTATCGTATGATTTTACCAATAAAGATTTACGCGTTTTTCTCATTTTCTGAGTACTACAGTCAACTAGTGCAGTTGGAGGAATACATAATTCGTAACTGAAAAATTCACTTGCTTCTCAAGCGCTTTGTCTAAAGAGTTACAGGCAAGCATCTTCTGTGTTAAAAGACGTGGATCTACCGTAGTGGAGTCTCAGTAATAATTCCTTCTGTCACTCTGTCAGTATTTCATTGTTACTGGTTGGTCTAATTTCAGTAACGTTTGATCTTTCAAACACTTGCTGGAGAGTTTATCTTGGATGTTTCTTCCAATAACATCAGCATTTTCTGCAGTAAGGACCAAGCTCCACATTGACAAGCACAAAAATAAAGCAAAAACGTAAAATGGATTGAATAATGTTCCCATGGAAAGTACCGGGATTTTCGGTTTCTGCCTTCGGTTTCGGTTCCGTTTTCTGCTGATGTGGAGCAGGGCCCTAACTTTGCTTTTGCTATTCGTTATTCCGTTAAAAATGTTACATAAACGGTATAAAAGAACAGCAAATAGATTGTGGTCTACGTAGAATCGCATTACCTTTTTTTACATATTTCAAATCTCTTGCCATCCTTACATCTGTCAAATCGGTATGCTGTTCGCTACCAATACGTAGAGCATTGGTCAGAAAGTTTAGTGAACATGTTATTTCACTGTAACTAGAATGGCTCAAAATCCAAGTTGTACGCTTTCTTTTTCTTGCTTTACCATCTTTCACCTATTTCACCTTTAACTTCTCTTAAAACTCCCATGAATATCATTTTTCAATGAAACATTTCCTTTCATTTGATACTGCATATGATAGGTTTTATCAAAAAAAAAATTCTATGCTTTTCCAAGATGGCGTCCAAAAAAAAAAAAAAAGAAAACCTCATTTCGCACGACAGTACAGGTGTATATTTTTAGTTTCTTCACTATTTATATATCATATTATATTCCTTTTCAGCATGAAATTTCCTTACATTTGATACCACACATTATTTTTTTTGAATTTTTGATTTTTTTTTTCGGATTTTTCAAGATGGCGACCGAAAAAACCACATTTTGCACCACAGTACGGGTGCATAGTTTTAGTATTTTCACTTTACTTAAAATATCCTATGTTTTATTAATTTTCAGCTTGAAATTTCAATTCATGTGATACCGCACATAATTTTTTTTTTGAATTTTTGAAATTTGTTCATGATTTTTCAAGATGGCGGCCAAAAAACATATTTGTCCCTTTAGTACGGATGTATACTTTTAGTCAGGGGTGCAGAATATGTCCGATCCGGCGATCCTAGATCGGGGGAAATTTTGGTCTTTTGGGGAAATTTTTTACGAAAAATAAAAATTGAATCGGGAAACCTCTTTTCCAAATTATAATTATTTCTTCTTTTTAAATGTCAAAAAAATGGTTCTCGTCAAAAAACAGACTTAAAAATATACAGAACATCTAAAGTCATTGACAACATCCGCAAAGACAGTAGAAGATTGCCTTTTTTCAATTGATAAAGGAAAATTTAACATTTTTTAGTTAACCCATTAATGCTTAGTGTCCCTTTTTAGGAACGGTCCAAAAAATGTCTGAGTGTACCAAAAATGAGCATTTCAACCAAATAACAGTATTCAATTATTACTTTGGTATTGTTTCAATTGATTATTAACAGATTGCAGCACATAACCATTGTAAAGTGTGTTCTGTAGCCGTGTAACCAGTATACGAAGTATCTTTGGAAAAAAATGTCAGGCATTAAAGGGTTAATGTGCTTTTATTGATAAGTAATAAATATTATGCATATAACTTAGCTTGCGGAGAAACAAATTGTAATTAATTGAGATATATTTTACCGTAGAACGTCTGCAGTGATGCGAAATTAATTTTTATCTAAGCTGATATATATCGTTAAATTTTGGGGAAATTTTCTTACGGATTGGGGGAACTGTTGGATGGGAAAACATTTTCTGCACCCCTGCTTTTAGTATGTTTATTAGGAGCCAGTTAGCTATCATTTCCAACAGGTGTTGTTTCTGTTGCAATTTGTTCGACCCCAAACGCTATTTCTACTGGACTATATATGGACATTCGAGAACGGGAAATATTTCTTTGAAAATTCTGAAAAAGTTTCATCTGAATCAAATACATGGTGACGCAAAAACTTTAAAGAGTAATATCTCAGTTTGAGCTCAGCTACAGATACCACTTTTGCGCTTAGCAGTGGCAGTTTCGTCCGATTAGATGAGACAAAATCTATACATATACTGTCGTCCCCGCTTAATCGGGTAACGGATAAACGAATACCCAGCTTATACGAATAAAATATCTCCGGAACCGATGCCACAGACATAATGTTAAAGATCCCCGCTTAATCGAATACCCCGTTTAATCGAATAACAGTTCTTGGAACCTACAGTATTCGTTGAAGGGGGGCCAACAGTATAGAAAATGGATGTATGTTTGTATGTTTGTTCCTTATACATATCCGCAGTTTTCGTCGGATTTTCATCAAACTTGGCACCTCTGTTGAAAACTATATTATTTTAAGCATATAAAGTACGTAAATTCAACATAATGAAGCTTGGAAAATGTCACTTTATTCACCTTTCAAAGCAGTCTGAAATTTAAATCTTCAATAAATTCTAGGGACTGAGCTACCTGCTACACAATTTCTGAATTCTTTAAAAACCACAGAATAATTTTATCAGAACAAGTAAACCATTTACCTCCTTTCTCCGTGAAACTAAAGATCATTCCCTCATTATTATGCGTTCTCAAACAAGTTATTTCTAGTCCTCCATCTTTTATACGAAGTACCTGTCCAACATAACTCTGTGTTAATTTCTTTTTTTTTTTCATTCAAACAAACTGACAAAAATTACCCGACTTTTGATGCATCCTTCGGCATGGTCTCATTATTTGGTGTCCTTGATTCAGCTGTAGTTTCAGCTTTAGCAATATTCATAACAGTCGGTCTATTTACTTTAACGTGAAATCTCCTTCGATTTTTTGAAGTACTCACTATATTAAATAACATAATTCGTTACAGGTTTCAAATTGTGCATATTATATGCGTCAGGGTTAAAGTGGATATAACTCCATTGGTCTGAAAGTTGATCCCACAATTTATTCACAATACGTTTAATTGTTGCACTAGTGCTATCAACAGTCCTTTCCTGCAACTTGTTATTAAAAATCTCAAAGCAGTTACGATATTGTATTGTTCCAGCATAGAGATGTAAAATTTCCGGAAATTTTGAAGCGATGGAAAAAAACCGGTTTTTTCCGGAAAAATTGGAAAAAAATGAAATTGACTTTTTTACAATTAAGCGTTTTTTAATAGTTTTGTTTTTCTTGGACCATTTAAAAGGTTAATCATTAAAAATATATGCAATCAACAGATATTATTTTTCCCGATGACAGAAATACGCATAATTAGGTAGGTTTTAATAGGAAAAAAATAGCCTTTCTGTTTTAAGACTCAAAGCTTTCTTGGTCAAACCCCACAAATGAATCATATCGTCATTACACTGTTAATATTGGATAAAGTGTGTCTAACCCTTACAATTAAATTTTCTATTTTAGACTGCCTTTAAAACTTAAAATAATAAGTAGATTCTTTCAAACATCAATAATAGTTTTTAAAAGAAAAATCAGAATGATTTTTCTCCTTTGCAATATAACCTCACTATCTAAAAATGAAAACTATTGAGTTCTGGTTTTTCCCCACCCAATCTAAATCCAAATAAAAATTAAATGACTCTGTTTTTTAACCTTTCTAATAGACAACTATAAACTGCGTAATGTTTTCTAAACGTGAACAAAATTTAAACTGGAGTTTCAACTCACTGCACTGCCTTGCTAAGCACAATAGTCGTACCCCTACTTTTCAACAAAACCAGAGTAATTAACCAGAGGTTGCTCTCTGTTTCGTATGTGTTATTAATAAAATGTTTTGTAGTCATTTGTGATTGGAAACTTTTTTTTTTAATCTGCTGAATAAAAAGTCATAACAAAATATATGGAGGCGCAGCTCTTTAAAATGCAATATCTCAGTTTGAGCTCAATTGCAGATTCTACTACACTAGGTGGCCAAAAGTATCCGGACACTTTCAAAAATTTACATTCTTACATATAGCTCGAGAAATAAGTGATCAATTGTTCTTTAACTTTAGTCATACAAAATATAGACTTCACCGAACATTTCCAAGTTGAAATTAAATTACCCTTGCATTTGGGGGACGACAATAAGGGGGTTGAAAGAAAAACCGCTTTTTGACCATAACTCTTCGAAAATAGCTCGGAATAAGCTATCAATTTCAGTAATTAATTAGCATACTATGTATAATTACTGTACAAATTTTTATGAACGTACCACTCTTACTTCTGAAGATATGAAACATTTTTGAAAAAACGGCAATTTTATTTGAAGGGTTTTTGCTCATAACACGCAGAGTTTTTGATCAAACTTTATCACAACTTCAGGAAAGATGACAAAATACAAGAGAAATAACATACTAAAGCGGTAAATAAAAATACTAAAAATTCGATGAGATATAAACGTTAAAAGGAAATAATTTTTCACGGCGCATGCGCGAACGACAGAAATTTATAACTACAAAAATATTGTAGCCTGATTTATACTGCATCTTATAAAAAAGTTCCAGTTGCATATCATGAAAAATGAAAAAGATATCAGCGATCTAGTGAGCTGTATTTCATTCATTTCACAGACAATACATAAATAGTGAGGGGTTGTCCACAAATAGTGTGGTGACAATCGATCATTTTTTTTCAATGTTAAATTGTATACAGTTTGAAAATTTATATTCGGCATAGAAGTCACATTTCGTCTGTTCGGCCAAAAAGACCTTATACGTACGTTTCCAAAAGTATCCAGACACCCTCTGAAACGTTGGTTTTGAAAGACGACGCAATAACCTTTAATTTAAAAATAGCTCTTTGTAGACCTGATATCTTTTTCATTTTTCATGATATTCAACTGAAACTTTTTTTATAAGATGGAGTATAAATCAGGCTACAATATTTTTGTAGTTATAAATTTCTGTCGTTCGCGCATGCGCCGTGAAAAATTATTTCCTTTTAACGTTCATATCTCCTCGAATTTTTAATATTTTTATTTACCGCTTTAGTATGTTCTTTCTCTTGTATTTTGTCATCTTTCCTGAAGTTGTGATAAGGTTTGATCAAAAACTCTGCGTGTTATGAGCAAAAACCCTTCAAATAAAATTGCCGTTTTTTCAAAAATGTTTCATATCTTCAGAAGTAAGAGTGGTACGTTCATAAAAATTTGTACAGTAATTATACATAGTATGCTAATTAATTACTGAAATTGATAGCTTATTCCGAGCTATTTTCGAAGAGTTATGGTCAAAAAGCGGTTTTTCTTTCAACCCCCCTTATTGTCGTCCCCCAAATGCAAGGGTAATTTAATTTCAACTTGGAAATGTTCGGTGAAGCCTATATTTTGTATGACTAAAGTTAAAGAACAATTGATCACTTATTTCTCGAGCTATATGTAAAAATGTGAATTTTTGAAAGTGTCCGGATACTTTTGGCCACCTAGTGTATGTGCTTAGCAAGCACGGCAATATACATTTAGTTCGCATAGTCAGCGGAAACCTTGTTCTGTGGCTGAAGTTCTATTCTATTCTATTCTAGAAGTCAATAAACTTCGATACACATAAGGACTGCGTACTATGCACCTTGCCTCCACAGATAGTACAATACAGATTTTATTGAAGGAAAGAATTTACAGCGTAGAGAAGGAAATTACACCCAGGGCAAGGACGGGAATCGAACCCGCGCCTCTTGAGATTACAAACTGACGGGCAGACCCACTGCGCCGTTGAGGCCCCCTGTGGCTGAAGTTATGCTTATTTATTTCATGAAAAAGTAAAATTAGTTCTTCACTAAAAGACGTTGGTTTTGTTAAAGAAGTTTCTGTGTAGAGTTGTTGTGTTGAGAGAGTTTTAATAGTTGATAGCGTTGAATTCTGCTTGGAATTTGCAATAAAGGTAAATGTACTTACTTTAATATAGTTTTTTTTTTTTTTTTTGAAAAATTTAGTTATTTATTTTATACTAGCCGGGTACCCGGCCCTGCCCGGGTTTCTGTGGGTGTTAGGGTGGTTTAGTGAAACTCATTCATAAATTTCCCAAAACTAAAATGTATATCTATAAACATAATGGCTACTTCTGTAAACAATGGCTATGTTATGGATAAACTACAAAAAAAAATAATGCAAGCTAAAAAAAATAGCAAGCTACAAATAATGTTTGAGTAAATAGGAAATGTTATAAGATTGGTATATTAAAATTAATACATATTTACAGCATCAATCGCACTGAAATTAACCATTTCCAAATATTGCTCGTTAAATAAGTCCCATTATTAGTTTCTATCCTCGTGACAACATTGGTGAGGTGAAAACATCTTATGTACCTAATTTAGAAATTTTTTTGACTATAAACACTTTCTATTCTCTAACTATTGCCAAAATCAATTTTTTTTTATTTCACCCGTTAGCGATTGTTGACTCAGATAAATATAAAAATCCTTAGAAGGCAATAAATTCCATACTTACTCCAGAGAAGCCTTGGTTCAAAATTTTCAATATGATTACAATCAATATTGTTGCTGCATGGCACCAAATTTTTGCAACAATGGGTTGAAAATGTAATCATTTAATGGGGGAAATGACATAAAATTAACTGTTTTCCATAATAACTTTTTTAAACTAAGCTTTTTAGAAATAAATTATAGCTTATCCTGCTCCCTGTTACTGTAGCTATCTACGGTGAAAAAAATGGTTAAAATCGGTTCAGTAGTTTGGAAGATTACCCCGGACATACGTTTTCAAAAGTAGTCTTTTATGTATATAGATTTCTGCTACTTTAAATACACAGAACGTTAATAATTATTATCTTAGTACGATTTGAACTCTGAAATGTTAGACGCATAAAAAATCTTTGAAAGATATGTAATCTATTTAAATTAATTTATTAAACTTTTTGTAAATATGCTGTCATAATGTTAGTAATATTGCATATTAATATAAAATTTTGGAAAATATCTAAATACCAAAAGGAAATTAACAATTTTAACAGAAAATTGATAAATCTATGATATAAAATTAAATATGTATGTGACAGTTTATTTTATACATAATCAGAATGATTTTCTTTATGTACTTCTCAAGTAGAGGAAGTACATAAAGAAAATCAGTTAATAAGTGAGGTAATGCATTTTGTATGAAAGAATTCATATTAATAAATGAAAATTTTTGTGCATAAGCACTTATCAATAATGAAATAATTTTACCTTTCAGTGGCGATATGTAATTTTTCATAAGAAATAATTTATGTACTTTTAATATCAAAAATACACTAATCGTAGGCCAATTATAAAATCTGTTGTGTTTACAAAAGTTGGAATTTAATCAGAATTATTTTTTTACCTAATTGAGCAGTGGTTCACTTATTACAATAGATTAAATCTGCTTTTAACATAAATTTCTGTACTTATTTACTATTGCTTTAACATTTTTAATTAAAAATTGGATGGTGTTATGCAAAAAGGAGTTAACCCACAAAACATAAAAAAATGAGTTATCCAACTGTGATGGTAAAATATGTTGCTTTCTACATTAAGCAAAAATATTTAAGCCCTATCAGCATTTCATGGTAACATATCATTGGTATATTGATATAGAGATCCATGCTTTTTGCCAGAGTTTGTTGACGTTAAAGGCAGGACTCAAAATCAGGTTTTTGTGGATTAACTCCTTTTTGCATAACACCATCCAATTGTGCTGTCCTAGAGTAGAGAACGTAATGTTTATAAAATGGCCAATATTCAAGTATTCCCTTAAAAACTGGATACATTTTATTTATCTTTTTTTCTGCTTTCCAAGCTGAAAATGATCGGGGAATATGACCAGAAATTGAACATTTTAGCACAATTTAAGTATCCAAATTTCATAATTACCCTAAAAAACTAGTATTTTCTACAAGATTAAAAAAAAATGCTCTTTGATATCTGCAATGTCATTAAATAAGAAAAAAAAAAGAAAATAATGGCTATATGCTTTTGCAACAAGATTAGAACTAGCATTACCAAAGCAAGAGGTTGTTATGGTAAGAGAGAGGGGTGTAGGTGAAGAAGAAAATAGCGTAAGAATGATAAATTTCTAAATTTATCATTTTATGCTGAAAATTTTAATTTCATTTTACTGAAAATTTGAAAAATTCAATTTTTTCGAAATGGAAATAAACCTCCGCAAAACCGGTTTTTTTTCCGAAAGTTTCCGTTTTTTTTTTTTTTGCCGACCATTTTCATCTCTATTCCAGCATAAATAACAAGTTTGTAAACAAATATTTCTGCTTGAATTGGCTAGTCATATCATCAGATATGTCAATGATTTTCACAAACTTTTGTAATTTCTAAGTATAGTTTTCATGATTTTTATCACATAACAATTAAAAAACAAATTACAAAACATTACATTTCTTTCAGAATATAAGTTTTTTTCTTTTTTGATGAAAATATATGTTGTGATTCCCGATTAAAGTTATAGAAGTAGTTGTCAAAAACATATGATTTATTAAAAGTGATTCCTTTCCTTACTATGTGCAGCATACTACTAAAATTAAATGCACAAAGAGACAGAACAGAGGTTTGACATACATCCTTCTGATGCAAAGTTTGTGCTCGAAGTAGTGTGAGGGAGGGCTTCCTCCCCCCGGAAAGGAATGCAATCCGGCGTTCTCTATCGGCCAATGTGCACGGGCATAGTTGGTGGTGTACACGTGAAGTGTGTGGGGTGATATTTTCCTATTGGTTTATGTCCACGTGTACAATGCGTGGTGTACACTGTACATGTGTTGTACACGTGAAGTGTGTGGGGTGACATTTTCCTATTGGTTTATGTCTACGTGTACAATGCGTGGTGTACACTGTACATGTGTTGTACACGTGAAGTGTGTGGGGTGATATTTTCCTATTGGTTTATGTCCACGTGTACAATGCGTGGTGTACACTGTACATGTGTTGTACACGTGAAGTGTGTGGGCTGATATTTTCCTATTGGTTTATGTCCACGTGTACAATGTGTGGGGTACATGTCTTGTACACGTGATGTGTGGGTGCTATTCCCTACAAAGATATTTTGGAAGGATGTAACTGATGATCACTGCACGTATTATCATTCTATAAGTAATGCTTACCTATGTTTCAATGTGAATAGTAAAAAGTAGTTGATTTTGGTCTAGAGTTCTAAAACCTTTTACCTTTTGTCAACTTATAGATAATCACCTTAAGTTACCTTTTTTTTTTTTTGCCTTTCCGTCACCATCGCTTCTGTTCCTGCCGTTACCATTAAAAACCATGTAAGTTAAATATCTATAAAAACTATGAATATGTCTCATTGACACTTAACATAATTCTGTCGTGCAAGAAAAAGACATTAGTTTCTATACCCATTAAGTACTTGGTGAGCAAAGTGAGATTTAGTATTTTGGCAGCGGAAGGACATTCAAAATTCACCTTAGTAATAAAAGTATCTCCGAACTCTAGTTCATGTGGGAAAAATGCATTTCGTGAGCAATAAAGGCGAAGATTAAAGAGGAAAGTGAAGAAGAATGCTTGCTTTTTAAAGAAAATAAACAATTTTTTTTTACATTTTACGGAAAATTCGGAGCATAAGTGAAATATTTATCTTTAGAGCGACGCATAAACGAATGATATCATCATTATTTTACTATGGAATATTTTGGGACCATTCAAAGTCGTCGCATAAGTGAAAAAGGTGCATAAATGAGGCGGCGTATAAGTGAGAGTTCACTGTAATATCGTTTCATAAACAAGTTTGCTAAATTAACAGTACCGTAAAATGGGGTGAATCGGAACACTTTTCAGCTTTGATTATAAAAAAAGCAGTTACAAGATTTTTTTTCAATTCGATTTTCTATGTATAAACTTCGGTCTTGCTTATTATTAAAATATATAGGAAACTAGCTGACCCGGCACCGCGTTGCTGTGGCTAAGGTATAGGTTAAACTATAATGTTTCAGTAGAAACGAAAAACTTTATTGCCGTTATAGAGATCAACTTTATATAAATATGAATTTGAGGTCAAAATATGAAAACAATCGAACAAAAATTTCCTAAGTTTGCTAGAAACAAAAAATCAACAAAAAATGTAGCATTTTAGTACTTAGAAATATTATATTCAAGCTTATAGCAATTAAGTTAATTAAAAATTTGCTAATTGCTATTGTAACATTTTATTTTTTAATAATGCAGGTAGGGTAGATAATTAACCAATATTATTTGTTATTTTTTGAATTATAAGCATTTTTAATTTCAGTTTACCTCAACACTAATCGGTGCACAATATTCTTTGTTAATCTGTCTCTTGTAAACAAAAATAGATTGGACGGTTTTCCCACACGGGAGCAAGCGACTAATAGTTGCCCATGGGAAAAACATGGATTGTCTAAATCTAAACCGCAAATTGACATTGTTTGTCCTTGGGACTTATTAATGGACATGGCGAAAGCTAAACGAATGGGAAACTGTAGCCTTTTGAAGGGTATTGAAGATTCTGACGGTGTCATTGGGATACGTGGCAACAGAACTACTTCATCTTTAAACTTGCCAGTCAAAATGATTCCTCAATAATGTTCCCGGTGATTTTTTTGATAACTAAACGCGTACCATTGCATAATCTCGGTGGATTTAAATTACGTAGAAGAACTATGGGTAAACCAATTTTTAACCGCAGGTTCCACATTCCGGGTATGTTTAAAGAATTTTAGCCAAGAATACAGAAAAGCTGGTAGCTAAATAGATAATTGGCAATAAAAAATATATTGCGGTCCTAAATTGAGATAAAAACTATCCTATCATTTAAGTTGAACCAAACTGAAACTGCGTGCAAAATTTGGTTAAAATCGGTTCAGTAGCTGAGGAGTCCATTGGCCACAAATACAGGGACACGTAATTTTTATATATTAAGATAAAAAAGATTATTGCCTGTTTGCTACACTCCAGAAGCTGCCAGAACGTGTGCTTTACGTCGCTCAGTCATGGAGGTGTCAAAAAAGGCTTAGTAAAAAGGCTTAGTAAAAAAGTTTAGTAAAAAGGCTTAGCCAAGAACACAGAAAAGCTGGTAGCTAAATACATAATTCGCAATAAAAAATATATTGCGGTCCTAAATTGCGATAAAAACTATCCTATCATTTAAGTTGGACCAAACTGAAACTGCGTGTAAAATTTGGTTAAAATCGGTTCAGTAGCTGAGGTGTCCATTGGCCACAAACACAGGGACACGTAATTTTTATATATTAAGATTATGGGTGTTCCGAATCACCCCGCTGATAGGGTCAATCGGAAAACATGTTAAAATTTCTATTTTTTTCCATGAAAACCTGTAATAGGTCTCACAAACATGAGTAATATTGATGGGGGAGAACAAGAACAGATAATTATTGTTAAATAAAAGTATAATTTTAATACCAGTAAACGTTTATAATTTGTCAGAATTCAAAATAATTTGGAACTTATGAAAAATGAAAAGTAATTTTAAGAAATGCTTTTGAATTGAAATACAAAGATTTAACACTAATGGAAGTCACTGATGTCGTCCATAAAGTTGTACTTGTCCTTAAAACTAGCAATTGTGACTTGGCTTAAGTTTTTTCATAGCATCTTCTGGGATCATCTCTGCCTTTTCTTTAGTTTCTTAAAATCTCTGGGTTTCGGGGATTGTCCTGAAAGATTTTTTCGCTTATTCATCACTGTCTGTGTGCTGGACTTTTGTTATATAAAGTCTATATGACTTTCAAAATCGTATTTTAAATAAAAAGAAGTCTCCTGGAGAAAAAATCTAATGAAATCTGCAACTTTTTGTCATTCTCAGATCTAGTTGCTCACGAGAAGGGATAAACATTAATAAATCCTTGTCCTTGTCTTGATTAGAAGAATTGGGGTTAGAAACTTGATTTTTCAAACAGTTTCCTTCAAATAAGTTTGAATTGGAACAACAGAACAAAGTTTTAAATTCACCCCCCAATTTTTTTTTCATATGGCATTTTTCAGAATTCTTCATTTTTATGACACAATTTATAAAAAATGTAAATTCTAATGTGATATTCTGTTGTTCAGATAAATATATAATTGAAACATACCACTCTTAGGTTTAAAATATTAGAAGGTTTGGTCTTGAATATGAAGTTTTGCAGTCTATGAAAATGTGATGTTTTCTAGCATTCCACGTACAGCCCTCCTTAGAAACCAGTAGCGTTGCCAGATTGACAAAAGTAATTTTTTCCTGCTTCCTATGATCTTACCTTTCTAAAAAAAATAATGGCGAAAAATACCCAATAGTATATTTATGAAGAATTTCTTTGTACGGTTTGGAAGTTTTGTTCCGATTGACCCTGCTGTTCCTATACACCCCATTTTACGGTATCGTAAATCAGGGTTACTTGGACCCTAGGGGGTTACTTGAGCCCACTACAATAAAATGATAAAATCTAGGTTTGGTACCTACTAGTTGAAGACTTGCACGTAGTTCCTCGTTTCTCCACTAGGTAGAAGCCCTCTGCAGTCTCTAACGCTAGTACCAAACCCAGATTTTATCATTTTACTGTGGGCTCAAGTAGCCCTCTTCTGGGTCCAAGTAACCCTGATTTACGGTATGTAACAAAAAATATATTTTCTGCGCTTTAAAAACAACAAATGAGAAAAAAAAATATTTTGCAATAGATTTTTTGAAGCTGATTTCGTTAATTAAGAAAATAAATTACGATTTAAGAAAGTCGTATATTTTTCAAGAAAACGATGTATAACAAATGGCAAAATATAAAATTTTGAAATTCAAGTGTCATGTTCACTTTTTCCTAAATCACATTTTTAAAAATTTTACCTCAGATTATCAATACTTTAACTGTATTTATATGTATAAAAATGGATGGATGTTTGTTTGTTTGTATGTTTGTTCCTTACACAAATCCAGTTTTCGTCGGATTTTCATCAAACTTGGCACAGAAGTTCCTCGATGCACTAGAATTCACATAGGCGGAGTTTTGTAATTTTTTAAAAATCCAAAAAGCTCAAAATTCAAATTTTTTGTCACAAAATGGCCATTTTTTCAAAATTTTAAATAGAGGGAGTGTTAGAGATAAACATTTAAACATACAAATTCATAAAATTTAGCACATTTAAATATGAGTATTTTCCAACAAAGATTGCGATTAACAATGAATTATTAATTTAAGGCTCACCTATCTCATTTTTTTTACAAAAAAAATACCTTCTTGGATTTTGCATGTTGCATCATAACCCGGGCGACGCCGGGAATATTTACTAGTGGTTAAATAAATGATGCGTAAAGTCTTCATGTCTCTGTTTATTGAAAATCTGAGAAAAAGCTACTAGAATAAAAAATGTTCTTTCTTTTTCTGCTTGAAAATTTCTGATCACAAATTGATTTCAACATTAAAAATGTTATCTCTTTTTCCCAACAGTACGTTTATAGAAATGTTCGCTTATGGAAATAAAACATTCATTCTTCCTTTACAACAAATACGTAGATTTTTGTTTTAATTTCTCAGATTCCTGAACACAATATTGTATTTCTAAATAAATGATGCACAAAGGGAAATTTTTTGAGCACAAGCACTTTTATTTATAACATTCAGATTTTTTTTTACAAAATCAAGCAATCAAAGTAATACGAAAATGCAAAAGGAAATGCTACATGGAAGAAAGAAACGAAAATGCAAACACAAAAGAGCATGCAGACACAAAAGAGAATGCTAAAGGTTCTGAACAAAGATGTAGGGAGTGGCTTAAGTTGTACATTTTAAAGATAAAAGGACTTAAATTAGGCTCACAGAGCGCATTTCCTGAATGTTCGCTCTGACAGATTTCTGTGAGAGTGTTCTTCGTTGATAAACGTGAGCTCGCATCTATTATTTTGCGATTTTTATGATAAAGATTAGGGTTGCACCAATAAGCAAATTGGCCGATTACCGATTATAGATTAATCGGCTAATGATAATCGGCTAATTAATCGGTAGAGCCGATTAATGATTAGGATTATTATTTTTAATATAACAAATTTCACCCTCACTGTTTTGTCCCCTTTCTTTTGCAATTCCGATTTCAGAAATAGCTACTTATTTATTTAAAAAAATAAGTAAGTAGCGTAATATTTAAAAAATGTTTTTTTTTCGCCGATTTTTTCCAAGATTTTGCCGAATATCAGTATTGGCAAGATGGCCAATTTATGGCCGATTAATCGGCATCCCTAATAAATATTCTATTTGTTTGTTTTTAATAAAAATATGTGAAAATTAAAAGAAAAACTGACATTCGTGTCATTTATACAATCTATTTTTAGGTAATAAGAATGTATTTAAGAATTTTTTTTTTAAGATTCTTGATGTAATTATAATCGTAAAAATCTAAATTTAATACTTATTTGTAGGAGAAAATAAAGAAGACAGAGCGTGGAGCGTGTAGCAAGCAGCTTTGGCGAGGACTTGAAAAGCAAGGCACCAGCATTTTTATCAAATAAATAAAAAGTTTCTCCGGGCCTAAGAAAATGGCTTTTGTACAAAACCACAGCCCCAAGTTCTTTTCATTCGGTTGCAGTTGCTGATACATATACCGCCACAAATTTCTTGAGTGTTTTCCAGTCATCATTGGCGCAGTTGTTCCTTAACCCATTTTAGCCATCATGGGATTTCCCATGCCTAGAAAAGATATAAGTATTTTAACAACCAATGCAGGTAAGTTATACATTTTTGAATAATTCAATTTACTTTCTGGTAATGATTTATTCAGGATTTTAAATAATATGAAGAATGGTTGATTGACTTGATGGTTGATTGAGATGACGCTTATCTATAATAATGAAAGCAATGGTAATGTGTCTGTCTGTCTGTCTGTCTGTCTGTCCATTTGTCTGACCGAGCTCTCCAGCCAAATCTATCGCACGCAGGGACCTGGAATTTTTTACACGGAAGCACAAAGGGGCTGGCCACCAGACCTCGAAGCCCGATTTTCGATTTTTGAATTAGAAAAATTTTAAAAAATCTATATATATAAAAGAAAGTCGTGTTAGTTACACTACTTATAACTCAAGAACGGCTGTACCGATATGGCTAAAAATTGGTGGGTAGGTAGCTTAGAGCCAGGAGACAGACATGGGCTATAATTTATGTGTGTCAGTTACATAAATAGAAAAACTGTCTTATTGACTAAGCCTTTTTACTAAGCCTTTTTTGACACCTCCATGGCTGAGCGACATAAAGCACACGTTCTGGCAGCTACCGGTGCGCAGTAAACAGGTTGTAAGCTAGCGGTGCGTTGAGTGTTATTTGACTTTTTTGTGAAGTAAATTACAAACAAACGCGTTACTTCCCTCGAAATTTATATGTGATAAGATGTCAGAAACGATTGCTCATTCCTAGGATCCCGATAATCCCAACCGATATGCCGTTTGAATTTAAAAGACTTCAATTTCCGATCCGTCTTGCATTTGTCATGACCTTTAACAAATCACAATAATCTAAATGCACGGGCAACGCCGGGCGGGTACAGCTAGTCATTTAAATAAAGATTGTATATGTCTCACAGATTAAGAATACTCTTTTATAAACGTATACACTGTAAAAAAATGAATGTTGTTTTTACAGTATTGTACAGCTAATTTTATAGTAATAAGCTGCAAAAGTTGCTAATTTTACAGTTTTAAAATATCAAATTGCTAATTTTGCTGTACTAAACTGTAAAACTGCTAATGTAACAGTATTTTACCGTTCGTTTAACAGTTTTAAACTGGAATCTCTGCTGCCAGTTTTATACTGTTGTTTTTGCAGTATAGTCTAGCTTAATTTCACGTCAATGAACTGTAAAATTGCTAACTTTACAGTAAGAAACTAAAATTTCTAGTTTTACAGTTTATTACTGTGAATTTTGCAGTTTTAAATTGGAACCTCGGCTGCCAGTATTATACTGTAAAAACGAGAGTTCATTTTTTTTTGCAGTGTAGAGGAAAGAAAACAAGTTTTGTGTTAAATTTGTACGTGTTTTAAATTGCTTACTTGCAAATTATATCTTTTACCTTAATTGGTATTAAAGTACATACATTATACGGCATAGCAAAGGCATTCTAGAAAACTTAAATTTTCATTCTTTTATCTGCTTTCAATATTGCCATCAACATTATACCAGAGTGTAAAATCAATATAAGTCCAACCTAGATCAAATTGCTATATTAAATAATAATTTATTTCCGTACCAAGCGGGTAAAGGGCACTGCATTAAAAAAGAACGAAGTTAGCCAATTGCTGAATTAATATTTTTTCTTTCTCGATTTTGTACTACCGGGTTGTCGCGCTTATAAAATGAAAATTATAAAAACCTGAGTGCTTCTTATTTCAGGATTGAATATAAAAAAATAAGTAAGATGGTACTTGAGGCTTGGTTTTGACTAAATAGATATAGTGCCCGGTATTTTTCATGTGCAGTTTCATATATTCCTATAGAGAAATCTCAACGAATGACATTTGTTCAAAAAATATTAATAAATCTTTTTTAAAAAAATGAAGAAAACGAAGCATGTTTGCTACTCTCAGCGTTACATGACATTACTTTGAAAACATAAAATTATGTTTATCTGACATTTATTACGGAAAATTATTTATTTATATCGGTTTGAAGCAAGTTATACTAAAATTTAAAGCGGGAATTGTTTAGTGCATTACTTTCATCACCAGATGTCACCACCACGAAATGAGCAGAGGTCTTCTTCTGAGGCTATTAATGCGCGCTGTTTTATGTTTGTTGAATTTTGACCGAGCAATTGAAGTGGAACCATACCTTAGCAGCCTTACCTGCTGGTACATGAATCATCTTTTGGTGAAGCAAGTTAATTAAAAAATTGTTTTTTATTATTTTTCTAATTGTTTTCCTCAAGGGGCATTTTGATTCTGGAAGCAAGTTGATCTCCATTTCGTTAAGATATTAGCAAACCCTTCCTTTATGCGTTGTTGGAACAAAATTTAAAATATTTTTAATTAACGCTTAACTTACCTCCCATGCCTCCGCCAAGACCGCCCATTCGTCCACCAAGGCCGCTCATGCCTCCTCCAAAGCCGCCCATGCCACCTCCAATGCCGCCCATGCCTCCTCCAATGCCGCTCATGCCTCTTCCCATGCCTCCTCCGATGCCGCTCATGCCTCCTCCGATGCCGCCCATGCCTCCTCCGATGCCGCCCATGCCTCCTCCAATGCCGCTCATGCCTCTTCCCATACCTCCTCCGATGCCACCAGCCATGGGTCCTCCCATGCCTCCTCCTATGCTTCCTCCCATGCCTCCTCCCATGCCTCTTCCCATGCCTCCTCCCATGCCTCTTGCCATGGCAGCCTGCATGGCGACTTGCGGGGGTGGTGGTTGAGCCTGGACCATGACGTCAGCTGGCTGTTCAGGGTTGTTGATGTCCTTGACCCCGGGTTCGTTGCTGTTGACGCTGGCCCGGAACCCTTCTCGTCCGGCGATGTAGTCGACGTTCCTGTAGAGTCCATTCATGTCAGTGTAGCCATAAGATCCCCTCACATTTCCCATACCGTCGCCATTTTCCTGTCTGTGATGAGAGCCACCGAGGTCGGGAGATTCGTAGCTGAATGCGTGTGGTCTTGGCACATTCTGAAAGAAATGAAAACGATTTTTTTTTTCTGACAAATGAAAGATTTCTCAATCATGGATTGCTCAAGTTTTAAGCTTTTTTTTTTTCGACTTTTTTCGAAATTCTATATTCTAGGTATAGTTAAAAACTCTGTTCCCGATTTTGCAAAAATTTCATTCTATTTTTCAAAACTTTCAATGCCACATAATAAGGAAACAATAAATCACAGAATATTCAAATACACGCCATTGTACATGAAGCCATCATCAAATAATATTATGTACAAAAGTATTTCATATTTGTTTGATATTCAAAATGATTTTGCTGGACATTATTTAAAATAACTGAAACTATCTTTTCATTCAATTGAAATTACTGTTAAAATGTAAATTGATGCCTCACACAAGTTTTTTTTCTCAAATCCTTTTTACGCGGGATCCAGCAATACAGCCTTTTGTAATATATTTACATAACGATTTGTATTCTAATTCTAGAAGACGTTTATAGTTCAAAATAAATTTACGCCAGCCAGATTTTTTTTTCAATAAATTAAATTTTGGATCGTTTCTGTTACCTAACTAAAATTTTTTAACTGCTAACGGCAATTTTAACAACTCTGCTGTAAAGTTTTTCTTCAAAAATAAAAATTATGAAAGAAACGTAGTCAACTAAAAAAATGATAAGATGAACAGTTTTCTTGAATGAAGTTGTTTTTAAAAAATATATGTTACAATAAAAGCTGAAACTTTTTGCTATAAAATAACTATTCAAGTAGTAAGGGTCTTGGTGAAGACCGAAAGTATGCTAAGAGCAAAAAACTATTAACTGACCTAATTAAAGCGAAATATTCTTTTGATTAACCAAGATATGAGAAACAGTTGTTGTTATTGTAAAAGTACGGAAAGAGAATTTTTTCCGAAATAAACATTATATTTACGAGACATCTATAAAAACTAGTTTCACTATCACTTGCACTGTAAAACTTAGCTGCCTATTGCTACATTATTTTTTTTTTTAACGTCAGCTTGTCAATTTTACAGATTTATACCATTGAACATATTGGACTAGCAATAGCATAAAAAGAAATATTTTTTAAATAAGTAACTTACCATTTCCATTCCATTTCCCATCATGCCTTGTCCCATTCCACCATATCCCATTCCACCAGGTCCCATTCCGCCAGGACCCATTCCACCAGGTCCCATTCCACCAAGTCCCATTCCACCAGGTCCCATACCGCCAGGTTCCATCATGCCACGCCCCATTTGCCCTGGTCCCATTTGGCCTAGTCCCATTTGGCCTGGTCCCATCATGCCACCCATGGGCATAGAAATTGCACAACCCGCAATGGCAATTAGCAGTGTAGTCTGTAAAAAATATAAATAAATTAAAATAAAAAAAAGCTATAAATAATAAGTACAATACAATATTTCAGAAACCCTTATCATACAGAATGCTGCTCACCAACATTTGGAGAACGAAAATGCATACATAAATAATTTTGAAATATAGTTTAAAAAAACTAAAAAATACGATTACAAAGTTAATCAAAATATTTCATGATACTCTGATCCCCCTCTGATTTTCAAAAATTGAATATCCACTAAGTTTATATGCCCTTATAATACATCAACATGTAATATAGTTTAGCCTTTAGTATCAATACCAGTATTAAATGTATTATTTTTATATTTGTAAAGAACGTGAAATTTATCTTTTATTCAGAGTTACATACAAACAACTTAAACCCTTATATTATATCAACCTGTAATATAGTTTAACCTTTAGTATTAACAATAGTATTAAATATATTACTCTTATATTTTTAAAGAACCTGAATTGTACCTTTTATTCAAAGTTATATACATACATACAAGATACAAACAAACAAACAAACCCATATGTGAAACTAATAAAAGCGTATTAAAAAGATATCAATAAAAATTACAAATAAAAGTACGGAAGTGATTTATTTTATTGCTTTCTTTAAAGATGTAATTCTACATTGAGAGGAATTTTTCCGCAAATTTTGCTTTAGGATTAGATTTTCCTGCTTAAATGTTAAGGGAAACATTCAAAATAGCTCGTATTCTTTCAATTGCATTATTTTACTTAACGATTTCTATTAAAGTACTTGCATTTAGGCAGGAATCGCTAATTATGTCATAAATGTTTTTTTGAAAATATAAAGTATGGATAAAAATGAATTTATTCAAAATTTCAAGGGAAGCAAATAAGTAAAAATATCATACGTTTGAAAAATGCTTTAAAAAAAACTAAGCAAAATTTTAAATGAGAGCAAAACTCCATAAAATATTTTTCAATTTGGATCATTTTTACTAGTTGTGTAACTTTGCTGTACATTTAGAATGAAATTTTAAATATTAGATACTATTATTAAAGTACTATTGATAAACTGAAAGTAAGAAAGTGACAGATTGAAGATAAAAGGACTCAAAACTTAAAGCACCTTACAACAATGAATGGCAAATTTTTCTTACGACTTAAATGTGCGAAAAAGGGATAAGGTGTGGGAGCAGGGGGGTGCTTAGGCAATTGTTTTGATTATAAATATTGCAGTTGTAGTACTGAGAGTATGCATGATAGTTAAACTATCATACGTTTAAGAACATTTTCAAACGAAACTATTCATTAAAAAATGAAGATAGATTTCGAATGAGACGAAAATTTAGAAAGCCAGCCCTATATTTCATTTAAAAAAAAAGTTTTGATTCTAAAACATTTAAACTGTGTGCATTACTTTACTGAACATTTAGAATTAACATTTTAAGAGTGAACACGATTTTAAAAAATTACGAAACGTAGGATCCAAAGACGAATATTTTTACTAAGTACAGCTTTGAACACCCCCTGAAAAACGAAATGAAAAACTCTAGCAATCTTACCTGGAAGAAATGCATTTTTCAGCAGAAATATCCACAGTTAGAATAGCTGAGGAGAAGATATTGCTCGCTGAGCTGTTCTGAAGATTTGATTCGAAACATCCCCTATATATACCTGGTCAAAAGACACAGTAAGGCTGGTGATCAAACAGGTTAGCCCTGGGAAAATGTGGATGAATTACAGGGCTTAGTCATTTAATCAAAATTCTTTCATATCTGATTTTTTTTTTTTTTTTTTTTTTGTAATTTGAACAACCTACGACAGTGATAGAAATGTGCAGTTAAATAAAAAAGCAAATTTTAAAAAGTCGGTATTTTCATTTGTCGCTTTACCATGCATTAACGCAAAATTAGTGAGTACATCATCGCTTCGGCGATGACAAAGGGAAAAGGTATGACATTATCTTAATGAAGTTGATTAAAAAAGATTTGATGCAACTTTTCCTTTTATTTAAGTATACGCCTTTGAATTGGATTTTTTAAATTATTCCCCGGTCTAAGCTACCGTATAATGTACTCCATGGAAACTTCTAATTATCTGAAAGTAATTACAGAGGCGTCGAAGTTAATTAAATTTAAGACGACATCAAAGTTAGGTTTAAAAAAAAAAAGTTCTGAGTGATCTCATAGAGCACGGAACGCATCAAATTTTTAAGATGAGACTCAATGTTTTCTGCGCTTTTAACGCAGTTTCATAACGTTTTCAATAACTTTAACGTGTTTTGTGTGTTTTGAGTAGGGGTGAGAGGGCACATGTGAACAAAAATACCATTTTTGTATTTTTTCATTATTAATTTGAGGTACGAAAGAAACAAGTGCTAGACATGATAAATCAAATATTTGCAAATATTTTCATGCAGTTACCTATTTTCTTCTACAAAGAATTCCAGCTAAAAAAAAATAAGTCACAAATATGTTAAATTTTGTTCACATCTGCCCCAGTAGGGGGGCAGTTGTAAACACACCTGAGGCACAAATAAACACGGATACATAAATGGAAATAAAATACAATTAAGCGTATTTTTAAGTATACTGCTTATTACACATTGACAAACACTTACAATGAAAATATCAAGGTATTTATTCAAGACGATTGACTCAATTTGACGAACATTGTTGCCTACAAGTTTTACAGAAAAAGAAACAGAAGATGCAGCTCGATATGTGCCATCTAAAACTGAAGGTGGTGTTAATTTTAGCAGAATATCATCAGAGTGTTCACCATCGATGTATCAGCTGTTTTTGGAAACATAAAAGTTTCATGCATAGTAAATTTTTGTCTTTTAGGTAGTGAACTCTACGAGGGCAAAGTCATTCACAGCTAAATTTTCTGGTGCAAGGTTGACTTCAGCACAACTTTCTTGATAGTTGCGGTCTTCAAAACTAATGTTTAACTATCTTTTCTTTGCAACTCTTTCAGATTTTAACTAAACATTGAGTACCGTAAAATGGGGTTAATCGGAACACTTTTCAGTTTTGATTGTAAAAAAAGCAGTTAAAAGATTTTTTTTTTATTTGATTTTTTGGGTAAAAACTTCGGTCTTGCTTTACTTTTGATATTCCAAGCAAAGACAAAAGATTTTGAGCAATTATTATTAAAATATATAGCAAATTATGGGTGTTCCGAATCACCCCGCTGATAGGGGTCAATCGGAACACTTGTTAAAATTTTTATTTTTTTCAATTTAATCTGTAATAGGTCTCACAAACATGAGTAATATTGATGGGGGAGAATAAGAACAGATAATTACTGTCAAATAAATGTATAATTTCAGTACCAGTAAACGTTTATAATTTGTGAAAATTCAAAATAATTTTGAACTTATGAAAAATGAAAAGTAATTTTAAGAAAAGCTTTTGAATTGAAATGCAAAGATTTAACATGAATGGAAGTCACTCATGTCGTCCACAAATATGTACTTGTCCTTAAAACTAGCAATTGTGACTTGGCTTAAGTTTTTTCATAACATCTCCTGGGATGAACTCTGCCTTTTCTTTAGTTTTTTGAAATTTCTGGGTTTCGGGGATTGTCCTGAAAGGTTTTTTCGCTTATTCATCACTGTCTGTGTGCTGGACGTTTACTTCATAAAGTCTATGTGACTTTCTCCCTTTTATTTTAAGTAAAAAAAAGTCTCCTGGAGAAAAAATCTTTTGAAATCTGTAACTTTTGTCATTCTAAGATCTAGTTGCTCACGAGAAGGGATAAACAGTAATAAATCCTTGTCCCTGTCTTGATTAGAAGAATTGGGGTTAGAATCTTGATTTTTCAAACAATTTCCTTCAAATAAGTTTGAATTGGAACAACAGAACTAAGTGTTCCGATTCACCCCGCAAATTTTTTTCCCATGGCATTTTTCAGAATTCTTCACTTTTATGACACAATTTATAAAAAATGTAAATTCTAATGTGGTATTCTGTTGTTCAGATACATGTATAATTGAAACATACCACTCATA
>JAXGGA010006123.1:0-72205 GCA_038373865.1 Uloborus plumipes
TGTACAAATCATAGATGAAATACACAAAAAATTTTTGAGAATTTTTTCAAAAAAATTAATTATATGTTTTTTCGAGAAATTCAAATTTGAAATTTAAATTTCATTTTTGAAAAAGAAAATTTTTACCAAATTAGTCATGTTGCATATCAAATTAAGCGGCAACTAACGTACTTTTAAATGCCATTTACCAAATCGTTCTATCTATATTTGGTGCCGAGTTATGGTCCCTTTTATGTACCCTTATCCATGGAAAAACGAGGGTTTTTCCAAAGTTCAAAGTCTCATAAATGAAAAAATAATAGAGATAAAAATCCAAAAATTGAGACTTTTGATTACCTCAAGGGGTACAATTGATGAGCCAAATGTGAAAGAAATACAAAAATGTAAGGTAAAAAACGTTGGATCACTTGACATGGAATGACCCATAAGCCGTTAAAATGCAGAATAAATCAACAAATCGAACGAGCTATTAAATAACGTTAAAATACACTAAAATAAAATTGAATGCCAAATTGTAAAATGGTCGCCAACAAATTAACTTTTAATTTTGTCTTTTATTATTTGATTTGTAGAAATGTTAGTTACCATAAAATTCGATAGATGTCGCTGGAAAAGGACGTCCGTTTTTATCCCAAGGATTTTGATCAAATGAAGAAGCCTGTATAAAACGCTATCTAGTGTAGCCTTGACTTAACAGATCTTATCTCACATTTTGAAATAAAGTTGTTGTTCGAAAAATAAAAATCTATGAAGTTAGTATTTGAGTCGTTGTTTCTTTCGCTTGAATATATTTTTGATGAACCAGGGGTTCAGAAGTATCTGAGAACAAGCAATGAACGACTTCCTTTTAAAATAGCAGGAAATTTCGGTGAAATTTTCGGTTGCTCTAACATTTGGCGTCCGCCAGAGGCGGATCAAGTAAAGTGGGGGCCCCAAGCGGTAAAAGTTTTGGGGGCCCCCCTCCAACCCACTCTAAAAAAAGGGGGGGTCCCCCCCCCCCCCGCACTGAGAAAAAAACCCAATACAGTTTACCAATATTTTTTATAAACCCTCGTTTTTCCGTTTTTCCATGGATAAGGGTACATAAAAGGGACCATAACTCGGCACCAAATATAGATAGAACGATTTGGTAAATGGCATTTTAAAGTACGTTAGTTGCCGCTTAATCTGATATGCAACATGACTAATTTGATAAAAATTTTCTTTTTCAAAAAATGAAATTCAAATTTCAAATTTAAATTTCTCGAAAAACATATAATGAATTTTTTTGAAAAAATTCTCAAAAATTCTTATGTATTTCATCTATGTTTGTACAAATTTTTAGATTGGGATCTCAATGGGATCATATTTTTTTGAATTTTTGAATTAAACTGTATAGGAAAAAAAATGATATTTTTTAGATTCTATTTATTTAAATACTAAGCTCTCTTGTTTGTGATGGTCTAAAAAGTAGTGAACAAACATGAATATGTTTAAAGTGAGCTGGCATGAGCTTATAGATTTGTCAGGTTCACCCTCCTACCCCTTTCTCCCCCGCACAACCACTCTTTTTTAATTCAAAACTGTTCAAAATGTTAAAAAAAAAAAAACTCTTTGATACATGAATAGTAAACTTATTTAAAGTGGGGAAATGGGTTTCCTTATAACTAGACGAAGTATCCCCCTCCCCACCCGAATATACCATTCACACTAGGGGAGACTGGGGACGGTTGTGACGCGGGGCGGTTGTGACAGTCGTCATATTAGCTAAACCATAATTAATACCTGGTTGAAGCAAAGAGAGAGAGTATCAGCATGTTTGTCTAAATGTGTGTCAAAGCGTTGCGGTAACCATCGAGCGACATTAACGTTAGCAGAGGGGTTGGTTACTTTTTAACAGTCAAAAGTAAGTTTTTTTGTTCGATGTCTTTTAGTAATTCCTGTTGAATGGGTACAGTTAGAGAAATGAAAGTTTTCTCCCCATAAGAAGTGAACCTTAATAGTGAAATAGCAGTGATTACTTTTTATGTAGGCTATTTTGTATTGCCATGGCGATTGCTGTTTTCAAAAGTAGTGGGTTGGGGTCGGTTGTGACACGAGTAAAACATGTTTTTATCATATTTGATGCCCATAATACATTTGGAGAAGACAGAAATAGGGCAGTGTGACCTAATGAAACATAAAGAAGCTTATAAAGAAGAGAAACTTTTTTTTTTCTTTCGGACAGCTTTGGAAATGCAACGTTAATCGTAAATCTTTGCTACGAAACATTCATTCTTAAACGCGATGGAGCCGGCCGGCGCTGTCACAATGAAAACAACGTGTGCATAGGTTATATTGCTCATAATAAAGTGCTTTTGAGCTTACATATAAGCTGAAAACAGATATGAGAGTAAAATGGCTACTGAGAAATGGTTCCGTTCATTTATGAATAGAAATGGTTCACGTCTGTTCGTGTAGCTCATGCAACTAGCCTTTCAAGAGTAACAAGCTTCAATAAAACAAATAAATGTGGAATCTTTCTTTGATACTTGAGAATTGTTATGAACCACAGGATGTGCATAATGTTGTGAAAACAGACGTTACGAAATTCCAAAAACCAGATATTTTTATAAGACTTGGTATAAGGCTACTTCAACTGAACGAGACACATTGTTAAATGTTAAACTTTCCCAGATGAAGGCTATGTTGAATTACGTTTAACATTACTTGAAATTAAAAGTGATCTAGACTGTTTTGCTGTATTTTTGAACTTGTCACAACCGACTCCAAGCACTGTCACAACCGCCCCTGGGGTTGGGTCGGTTGTGACATTTTTTTCCTTTTTTGTTTAATTTGGTCCTGTGAGTTAACTATTGTACTTAGGGAGAAAATTGTAGTGTTTATAAGCAGGCAAATAAACAGTTTAACATAAAAACAACTTTAAGCCAGCTCACAGGCATTGCTAAGGGATCTATGGGGGAGCAAATGAAAATTGTCACAACCGTACCCAGTCTCCCCTATACTAATATGACGTCTAACCTGGGGATTGAGTTGAGGATTATTTTCACCCTAGGTATATATATTGTTTTTCAGACAAAGTGTTTCTTTTCGATCCGAACTTCAAAGTGTACTTCCATTCAATATCTGAAATTTAACTTTATGATTCATTTCATCTTCTACCCCAGCACCAATCTTCAATTCTGAATTGAGGAAATAAATGGGTCGCCCCAATATCACAGCAAACAGCAAAATAGCACTGTTTCGCCTTGTTCTCATCGTTTTTTCTATTCTTTTCGCACAAAACTGAAAATAAATCAAAATATCAGATCATATGTTTGTGTCCCCATAACTATCTTTCCACATTATCTAGTGTGCAGCTGTTATTTAATTTTTTTAATCGTTTGTGTTCTTTTTCATTTTGTTGTAAAGGAAAGTAATGCAGCAAGATATATCTATATATATATATTAAACAAACACTGCTTTTTTGAGCACAACCTCACATGTTGTTTAACTTCTTTACAGATTGCTCCCCCCCCCTTACCCTACCTTTCCACTCCAAACTTTTATTTTTTTTATCATCCCGCCTAGCCCCATTTCAAAGCCTTAGTCTCTACTGATGTCTGGTAGTGTTTCAGTTTGTTCTGTTTGTTACTCTTTCCTATTAGCTCATGAGCTTTGTCCAATAAGAGAAAGGAAAGGCAGTGATGGGGACTGACATATAACGTGACACTTTAATTTCTTTTCAGTTTTGTGTAAAAATAATGGGAAAACATTATGAGAACAAGGGGAAACAGTGCTATTTTGCTGTTTGCTATGATCTTGGGGCGACCCATTTATTCCCTCCCTTCAAAATTGAAGATTGGTGCTGGGGGAGGGGATGAAATGAACCATAAGTTTAAATTCAGATTTTGAATGGAAGTACACTTTGTGAAGTTCGGATTGAAAACGAAACACTTCGTCTGAAAAACAATATATACCTAGGGGGAAAATAATCCTCAAATCAATCCCCAGGTGAGACGTCATATTAGTATAGCGTTAATGGTATATTTGGGTGGGGGAAGGGTTGTACTTTGCCTTGTTATAAGGAAGCCCATTTACCAACTTTAAACAAGTTTACTGTTCATTTTGTATCAAAGAAGCTTTTTTTTTAGCATTTTAAACAGTTTGGGGGGAAAATGGTTGGGTCAGGAAGGAAGGGAGGGGGAGCTGACCAATCTACAAGTTAATGCTAGCTCACTTACCTAGAGTAAAAATAATAGTCAATTCAATCCCCAGGTTAGACGTCATAATAGTACAGCGTTAATGGTATATTTGGGTGGAGGAGGGGGATACTTCGTCTAGTTATAAGGAAACTCATTTACCAACTTTAAATAAGTTTACTATTCATTTTGTATCAAAGAGTTTTTTTTTTTAAACATTTTGAACAGTTTTGAATTAAAAAAGAGTGGTTGTGCGGGGGAGGAAGGGGGGAGGGGGGTGAACCTGACAAATCTATAAGCTCATGCTAGCTCACTTTAAACATATTCATGTTTGTTCACTACTTTTTAGACCATCACAAGCAAGAGAACTTAGTATTTAAATAAATAGAATCTAAAAAATATCATTTTTTTCCTATACAGTTTTATTCAAAAATTCAAAAAAATATGATCCCATTGAGATCCCAATCTAAAAATTTGTACAAACATAGATGAAATACACAAGAATTTTTGAGAATTTTTTCAAAAAAATTCATTATATGTTTTTTGAGAAATTTAAATTTGAAATTTAAATTTCATTTTTTGAAAAAGAAAATTTTTATCAAATTAGTCATGTTGCATATCAGATTAAGCGGCAACTAACGTACTTTAAAATGTCATTTACCAAATCGTTCTATCTATATTTGGTGCTGAGTTATGGTCCCTTTTATGTACCCTTATCCATGGAAAAACGAGGGTTTTTCCAAAGTTCAAAGTCTCATAAATGAAAAAATAATAGAGATAAAAATCCAAAAATTGAGACTTTTGATTACCTCAAGTGGTACAATTGATGAGCCAAATGTGAAAGAAATACAAAAATGTAAGGTAAAAAACGTTGGATCACTTGACATGGAATGACCCCATAGTATTTTGAAACAATAAAAGTTACAATTAAGGTTTACCGAGCTAAGCCTTGGCTTGAAATGTCGCATTTAAAATTGATTTGAACAACAATGATATAACGATTTTAACAGTTGAGCAAAAAATTTAACTTTTTCAAACTTCAATCGCTTATAAGTCGCTTAAACGTGGATTTTCGAGATTCTCGTCACGCGGCGCTAGCGGAGAAACGTTCTAAAGAACGCATTTTTTTTAATCTTTCGAATGAAATCAAAATGGAGACGATACGACAATTATTTCGCTAGATAGAGTCAATTTTGTGCCTAAAAATTGAAGTTCGAATAAAAAACGAACCGACACTTTTTAGAGGGTGGGTCTAATTTTCGTCAATAGCCCGCGGGATAAGCTTCAAAATCATAAATTTTCATGCAATTCGATAAAGAAATGAGCGAGTTTCGACCGGGTATAGGATTCGGCTTAGAGAAATAATATATGGAGATATAAAAATATTTTTCTATGAATAAATATTGCATATTGCTTCACAGCAACAATCTTTCTTATTGAACAGATGGAAAATCGTAGATTTTATTTTGCCTAGTTTTGTTCATTTTGTCCATTTTCTTATGCCATCCTGGTTTTCTTATTAAAAGTGGACAAAATACTAGCCCTGAAGTCAAAAGACCCTATATCCCTTTCCTAAAGCTGAAAAAGCACTGCAATGAGGGAGTAAGTGCCACACAGAGTATAATATTATTTTCAACAAAATGTCCGATATTTTCAAATGTTTAAAAAGCAAATATAAAAGCTGTGAGCATTTGAAGTTTAAAACGACTCATAAATTGTAGCAACAAAAAATTGAAATTTGCTTTTTTGAAATCAGTAACAATAAACAAGTTTTGGAAGCTAGCCTCAAGCTTTTTAAAAGGGTGCAGGTTTCTGATCCTACTCATAAATATTTAAATGTTTTAAATGAAGTTAGTAATTCTAATCTTTTAAAAATATCACAGTATTTGAATATTTTGAACTAAAACTCTCTATCTTTAAATGAAAACTTTGAAACAGCATAAATCAAAGACTATGAAGTTTCTTATTCTATTATATACTTTGTTATGAATGCTAAAACTTTCACTGCAAATATCGTGCATTTTATGACATTTGTGTTACAGCAAAAATTTTGCAATATTTCCTGTGAATCAACCCCAAATTGAATAACAATCCTAATTACGATAAGCAATTCTAATTATGATACAAGAAAACATTTGCTCTTTTCATGTTCTAAATTACATATTTATAGCCATTTTAAGAGAATTTTTAAATTAATAAAAGCAGAAAGTAGCACAACCTAAACCCACATCATATACAGTAGAAAGTGTGTCTAGAATGTTGTAAAACTTTTGTGTTAAATGAAAATGAAATTATTTTTACCTTGATATTGTACAATTTAATTAACTTGCAATGCAAAGACATAACTTCTTCCTTTCTCAAATTAATGCCACTGTTGAAAATTTTAATACACACTTGCATTGCTTCCTCAATCTGAAAAATAGAAAATAACTCATTTTCAAAAGGATACAATGCCTTTTTTTTTTTTTTTTTGAAGAAAATGAAATCAGCTATGTTTATTACTATATTTTACACTTAAAAAATTTATCAACAAACAAATCACTTTCAGTTTATCATTTAACTAGAACTTCGACTTCATTTAAAAATTAATTTTCCGTATTCAACTCCAATTCATTAAAGCTGCAAACTGTGGTATCATTAAATCTCTTTAAAATATCTGCTAAATAAAAGGAGTCTTTCTTTAGTGTTTTTAGCTGCTAACAAAAGTTGGTCTCAACTGTTAACACAAAGTGGTCTCTCTCTCTCTCTCATTATCACTTTAAAAATATTCCTTGATACTGCCATATAATACTTCAAATTGAGTCAAAGATGTACCCATTGACAACCACCAAATTTTTGTGATCAAAAGTAGTCTTAAGGAAATCTTCAATATTGTCGTAGCAAAGCTATCAAAATCATCTTTATTTCTTTGTGTTGGATTTGAATTGTTTATGGCTTGAAATAATGTAGCTAATCTAGTTTTTATTTTTTTTTTAATTAATGCCATGAAAAGTTTCAAACAATACTTTTTCTTTTCATTTCCATGTTTTTAGAATGTCTTTTAATTGTTATAAAAAGGAAAGTTTTTCATTACTAGGCAAAACATTTACCATAAGGACTAAAATGCCCATGAGTGAGTAGTAGGATAATGGTTGGCTAGTATTACACTAAATAATAGTTGCAGCACTAAATAATCAAAAAGCTGTTTCCTAATTTATTTTCTCAGCAATGATTGAACATAAAATAAAATTAATCAGCAATAACCATGAGAAAAGAGGCAAAAGAATAATCAAATGCAATGTTTTCTGAAAAATAACATATGAACTCTTATTAGTTATAACTTGATGAAAACATTTATTTTTTACCAATTTTATTTCAACACACAATTGAATAATGAATACAAGTTTATCCTAAAATCCCGAAAGTAACACCCTCATTGAATATACTACAGCCCCCCCCCCCCCTTATTTGTCTAAATGGAAATTATCTTAAATCCCCAATACACTTAATATTTAATCTCGATTATAACCCCCCTCCTGAAATGTATCTGCTTGGTTATGAAAAAGAGGGGGGGTTACTTTCGGGATTTTATGGTACATTAAAATAGTTGACAAACACATAAGGTAAGGTAGTACAAGCACGAATGTGTAACAAAATTTATCTAAATAAAATGCATAAAACCTCTTCACAAAGATTGCGTTCAGAAAACCCAATTTCTGATAGAGCATCTATTTCCTGCACAAATATGGTAATTTCTTTTCTTCTGAATTCCATCTGACTAAAAAAACTCTTCTTGCATGACTCAATAAATTGAGAGTCCTAGAAAACAAAAAGTGACTTAACTCATATAAAATTAAAATGACTTAAAGCTCTCTCTCTGTCTCTCTCTCTATTAATTTTAACCCTCATTTAAAAGAAATATTTATTCATACATGAAGAACAGATTTCAAACCTATCCATATGAGTACTTAGTTTCATTGTTCATTTCACACTCAAAGGCCAAAATAACTTTCTCACAAGATTTCAATTTTTGTATGGCTCCTTGCCGTTTATCATTTTACAGATCATTGCATCATCTTGTATCTTCATTGAACTAGACACATTATGTTCGTTTACTAAAGTGTAATAATCAACTTTATTTCGGAAGAGGGGGGTAGAAAATATTCGCCTCGGAAGCCATTTTTTGCTAGGACAGCCCTGATATACTCCTCTGTCAGTATTTTATGGTGCTCTTTTTTCTCTCATTTAAAGTCAGTACAGATAGAATTCAATATTTTAATTAGTAATAAGTGTTATCATACCTAAAAGCACTGTCAGTCTCTCATTTACAGCATACCTAAAAGGATCCGAGCAGTGATTTAAAGCAACAGATACACTGTCACGTACTGCTTTTACAGAAAATGGTACTTGAAATTCCTTTGAACATCCATTTTTGTCTTTAAAAAAAACTATGCTTTTAAACCATTTAATATTATTTTCTGGGCTATTTTAAGCATTTGGAAATAACTGCACAAATGTTAGAGTCCAAATATTATCAATCAGTAAAATTTAAAACTGTATTCAAAAGTCATACTTCGATTTCAATTTTCATTTTAGATTTCGTAATTGCTTTGACTGCATACTCAATTTGATCTATTTGTTCCTTAGCAGTTCTTCGGCACTTCATAAGAAGATCTTTAGACATATCCAAAACCTAAAAGTAAATTTTCAAAGACGCCACTCAATTATATTATCAATTACAATGTCAACTATACCAATCAATCATAACGTCAAATATACCAATCAATCATAATGTCAAATATACCAATCAATCATAACGTCAATAACCAATCAACTATATTTTCAAATACAGTAAACGCCTGATTATCAGCGGAATAGGTTGGCAGGATGACTTCGGATAATCTGAAGGTAAAAATTGATACTAATGCACACAATACTAGAAAAATGAATAATATACATTTAAATAATAGATAAAAACGATAACATGAAATGTAAAAAAAATATTTTAACTGCTAAAAATGACAAATAACAGACTCAAAGTCATAGAGTGAAAACAGAAGTGTGAAGGACCCGCGGATCAACTGACCGTAGATAATTGGGAGTTTAAGGTGCAATAAATTATGATTTCAAATCAATCACATAACAAAACTTGATAAAAGTCCTTTGTCTAAAGATGATTTCAGATTTTTTTTCTTGAGCAAAGGAGAATCAGAGAGAGGACTAGACACAAACTAAATGTTGAAATTTGTAAAATGGAGAATGTTATCCACTAACTTTTGGCACACATGGCAAAACCAATGGTTATTGTTTTAAGCTTTTTACATACCAAGGTAACATTAAATTTAAGTTGCTCCTGTGTTGATGCATTTATTTATTTCATTTTATGTTTTAATTTATCTATTAATATTTGTATTTTATTATTTTTCATGTCTTTCTTATATTTTTTTTTCTAAAGAAAAACAATAAAATATCATTGAGGCATACAAATTGGGCTTTTGATATAAATGGGAAACAGAAGACTTCATACATCTGTACAAATGTTTTAATACTTTCAACTTAAGAGTTTTCTTATTTTGTCTGTGCATTAAAATCTTGTTTATCTGGACTAACAGGGACCAAGGGCAACGTGAATGAACAATAATATGGATAGTATGGCTAACAAGTAAAGCAAATCCTTAAATAAGAAGGCTTACTATTCATTATGGCAAAACATTTTGTTGGTAAATTACATAGCATTGTTTAAAAGACAGAAAAAAATCAAATGTCAAAACAATTTTTCATATTATTTCTTAACAAAGTACATTAGTAACAAATACAAATATACAAATACAAATGCGACGACCAGCAGCAGGCTCTAGGCCCAACTGGGCTGGTCCTAGTCAAATTAAAGACCCCAATGAAGATCAATGGTCCTCTTAAAGCTATCTACTCCATTGCTCCTTGCCGCCTCTTCCGGTAAACTATTCCAAGTTCCCACTACCCTGCTAAAGTAGTAATTTTTTCGAATTTCCAGGTTAGCCTGATATTTAAACAGCTTAAAACAATGACCCCTTGTCCTGCTTTCTGTGCAAAAATCCAACCCTGCAACATCATTCATTATAATAAATTTAAATAACTGAATCATGTCAGCTTTGGTTCTCCTTTGCTCAAGACTATACATATTAAACAAGATTTTACCACATCCAAATATAATAACACATGCAATAAAAATTAAAATTATGCTAAGCATCTGATGTCTGCAATAACTATTTAATGACTTTTTTTTTTAATTTAATAAGCAACAAACCTCAGATTCCGACATTGATGCAGTTCTCTCCAGCAATTGAATTTTTCTTTTTATATCTTCAGCTTCTGCATTTGTACTTTCACTAGCTGCCAAGAGAAACTGCTTACATGAAGTAGAAATACGTGAATCCTAAATTATAAAGAAATGCAATGTTAAGGGTTTTTTTCAACTGCAGCTCATATGTAGCTTCTTTAAAATTATAGGATTTTATTCTAAAATTACATGTAAGTTATATGCGTAAAAATGAAATATTTCTCATTAGTAAAATATTATCGTGAACAATAAATGTTATTATGACTTTTTGAATAGCTTACTACTCATCAAAATATCAGTTGATTTTTTTCTGAGAAAAAAAGGAAACAATTTATTCCTGAAAGATCTGTGCTTAAAATAAAAATTTGCATGCAAAATTGAAACAAAGCAAAGTACCACTTAAGTTAAATCAACTTAAATAAAACATGAATTATCACAAAGTTAAAGTAGTAACAGGGAAAAAGTAACAGTCTAAATTCAGGTCAATACATTCAGTAAGCAACAGCAAATTTGCAAAAAGTGTATCCAATAAGAGGAATCTTGCTCATTACTTCACTTTCCTTGTATCTTTTAATACACTCTTACAGGCTGACCAAAATCTAATAAATTTTTGAGATAAATACTACTCCAACTTTGCTGTGTTGTGCATTAAAAGGTCTTACATTAAAGCAGAGGCTCACTACAATTTAGCGCTAAAATAGCTATTTGATCTAAATACTTAACAATTTGTTACTTACACAACACAAGAAGTTTTATAGCATTTTTCATATATATTTACTATATACAATTTCTTACATGGAAAAATAAAATAATAGCAAACCATGAAAGATATCCATCACCTGAAAACGAACTAATTTCATCAATTCAAAATCTATAGCATCCTTTTCATTTCTTCTGTTTTTAGAAGCCAAATGCAATACACGATTTACGGATTCAACTGCAAGTTCTACCTACAATATTAAAGTTTTGTAAGCAAAATCTTCATAAGAAAAAAAATTAAATTTATCATTTATGCATAAGTTTTAGATTAAATCACGTTAATCAGTTTTAGTTAAGATGAGCAAAATATCATCCCTAAAAACTAAGAATTATTTCTAAAATTACTTCAAATGGATGTATTTTTTTTTTTTTTTTTGCCAAGCACAATTCTAATGAAATACAGTAGATATGTAGGATATTTGTTGGATTGATATAAAACATCTTGTCATGTGAAATACGTGCACACAGATGACATAGCAAAAATACAAATGATATCATTTAGGCAATGTTCAGTAACAAGAAATACGTAAATAGATGAGAAGCAATGTCCTTCATAATTTCAGAAGCAAATTTTTATAAGAAGATATCATTGACATAATAAACTTCAAGATATTTAGTAGTAATACTTGATTTCAGGGCAAAACCCATCTTCTAACTCAATACAGGCTATGTACGAAAATGGAAAATTAGAATTTGAGACTTAGGGGAATGCTTTATCCTCATGACTAAAATTATAATTTTAAAGGATCACACTAGAAAAACTAATAATAATAATAAAAATAATTTAACACTAAGGTTTTGATTAGGAGAAAGAAACTTATCATAGATGAAGATGTATGCTCCAGTGGATCAAGGGCTATTTAAAAGCTAATAGAATTGAACGTTTTTTCTTAAATACAGGGAAATTAAGCAATGGATATTTTTTATAAAATTTGACTGCAGATTTTAATAAGTGAAAATTATTCTTTCTTAACCGTTAGCAGTTTTATTTATCTGTGTTTTAAGGGGAAGAGCTAAAAATAAAGTGAAAACAAATCCATCTTATCAAACTAAATCTGGAATGCAAAATGTATGAATTTTCATGGATTAAGCAAAGGAAAAGAACTTTTTTTTAAATACCTCACTTTCTTCTTCAGCTGACTTTTTTTCAACTTTAGCTAAATGAATGTTTTCCTATAAGCAACAAACAAAAAGTTAACTTTCATTTTTTTTTTTTTTTTTTACATAGATAGTCAACAACTACACATTAGGGTGGGCCGAAAATGACTTTTATTTTTTTTTCGATGATGAGATATGCGGAAAAGGTGCCATTGGGGGCACAAAGCACTCACAAAAAATTTGAAATTTTTTTGCACAATTTCTTGATCTGCCGCAATCGCCTTGAAGCTTCGGGAAAATGCTAATTTTTGATGTTTTTCGTAAAATCTGTCAAAAAATTTTTTTTTAATATTTTCAGTGATAGGTGTAACTTAAAAGGTACTATTAGGGGCACTAAGTTCACAAAAAAAAATTTGAATTATTTTGCTCCATTTCTTGATCAGCCATAAACGCTTGGGGGTTTCAGAAAAATTGCTAAAATTGGATATTACAGCAAAATTTGTGAAATTTTTTTGAAAAATTATTTTTGGTAATGGGGAGCGCAAAAAAGGCTCACTATTATCATTAAATTAACATTAAAATTGAATTGTAAATGATATTTATTTAATTTGTCACAAATACGGGGAAAATTTGGAAAAAATGCTATTTTTTTTAAATGATCCAATTTATTTATTAATTTTTAAGCTTTATAAAAATTCCGTCCAAGTGTTGAGAGACAATTTAGGAGTCTGAAATGAGAAGTAGTTTATCAAATGATCTGCATTTTTATTTTTAAAATTCGTTAGTTACAAATTAGTTATTTATTACTATTGAATTAAAAAAATGTGTTAACTGAAAATGCTTCACAGTTCTCAGCTTATTGCGCATCCAAATATCTTGCAAAATAATCCAGAACTCAACGCGAGGAGGGGGCTGCACGAGTTCAACCAGCCCTCCACCTAAAAATATTATATTCACATTGTTGCATTCTTCATACAACAAAGTCCTCCTCAGATCTCAACAGATCTTAGTGAGCCTCCAATTACAAAGAATCTTTCATTCGAAGAGATTGAGAGAAACATAGAATCAGGCTTGGTTTTAGATGAAGCTTCAGTCCGCTTTCCAAGTCACACGCAAGCTGTGGAAAGAAAAATTAAAGTAGTGATAGAAGCGGCAATGCACGTATGTGGCCATGAGGACAGAGATACCTTCGTTAGAGCAAAGATACAATCCAGGATAAAAATGTCAACGTTTAATTCGAAGAAGGACTTTGTTGTATGAAGAATGCAACAATGTGAATATAATATTTTTAGGTGGAGGGCTGGTTGAACTCGTGCAGCCCCCTCCTCGCGTTGAGTTCTGGATTATTTTGCAAGATATTTGGATGCGCAATAAGCTGAGAACTGTGAAGCATTTTCAGTTAACACATTTTTTTAATTCAATAGTAATAAATAACTAATTTGTAACTCTAACGAATTTTAAAAATAAAAATGCTGATTATTTGATAAACTACTTCTCATTTCAGACTCCTAAATTGTCTCTCAACACTTGGACGGAATTTTTTTAAAGCTTAAAAATTAATAAATAAATTGGATCATTAAAAAAAAAGCATTTTTTCCGAATTTTCCCCGTATTTGTGACAAATTAAATAAATATCATTTACAATTCAATTTTAGTGTTAATTTAACTGATAATAGTGAGCCTTTTTTGCTCTCCCTATTACCTAAAATAATTTTTGGAAAAAAATTTCACAAATTTTGCTGTAATATCCAATTTTAGCAATTTTTCTAAAACCCCCTTAGCGTTTATGGCTGATCAAGAAATGGAGCAAAATAATTCAAATTTTTTTTGTGAACTTAGTGCCCCTAATAGTACCTTTTAAGTTACACCTATCACTGAAAATATTAAAAAAAAATTTTTTGACAGATTTTACGAAAAACAGCAAAAATTAGCATTTTCCCGAAGCTTCAAGGCGATTGCGGCAGATCAAGAAATTGTGCAAAAAATTTCAAATTTTTTGTGAGTGCTTTGTGCCCCGAATGGCACCTTTTGCGCATATCTCGTCATCGAAAAAGAAAAAAGTCATTTTCGGCCCACCCTACTACACATGTGTTCCATGATTCTTTCTTTTTGATTGAAATTCTAAAGTACAACTAATTCCATAAAAGGTGAAAGGACAGATTTGATCTCATTTTTTCCAATTTTGGAGAAATTCAGTACAAAAGTTGTGTTCATAGCAGAGAAAACTGTATGCTTTTAAAATACCAACTCATTTTGGAGATACAGAACTAAAAATTTCAGAAAGTAGTCCAAACACCTAGATGACACAATTTTAGAATGACAAATCTTTTTTAATTCAGCTAAAAGGCTGAAACTACATTTTACTGAATTTGAAAATTATTTTTTTAATAATATGCAATAGAATTCACATTGAATAGAACTCATTTTAATACAATTAAAATGTATCCTGCCCGCACATGCATGCCTTCAGAAATTTTCATTTTTTTTTTTTTTTTAATTTCATTATGGCTTACAATAAACTACTAAAAATAACTGCATAAAGCTGAAGTGGGATCATAATTTTGTTCATTTTAAAATATTTTAATGAATAAAGCATTATTATTTCTAAAACATATAACTACATACACAACATTAATTTGAAAAAAAAAATAGGTTAAAAGAAAAATGAAACATTATCATGAACTTGAAAGTAAGAAATGAATTTCATTCATTTTGTATAGTTTTAAGCAAACTACTAAAACATATTTTTATACCCTGATACTATTTGAATATTTTCTTTATTCATATATGTTCATTACATACTTTTAAACATACTTTCCAACATTCTTTTAAATAAAATTAATATGGAATATCAAATGAGATGTACTGAAACAAAACTTTTTTTTTTCAGTTTCATTTTATAATTTAGAGCAATTTACTTCAGAAACGTGTGCAATAATTATTTATACTTACAATATTTTCATCAACAACAATGCTGCTGAGTGTTTTTAGCTCGTTTTCCATTGCCTTCATTTCATCAATCCTCATTTCCACTGGTTGCACAAATGCATTGCGTGAAATTTCAAATACTTGAGAGTCCTAAACAAAATTCATACCAGTTTAGACATTTTACCTATACTGCAAAATCCTCAGCTAAAAGTTGTTTTTATCATTACACTAATGATTAATAATTGTGACTGTTCCTTAGTTTTTAACCATGTGCTTTTATCTAGGAACTATAGAAAAAGTATAATGTCTTCTTTTTCAAATATTACAACTTTTGCTCATTATAAGTGTTTTTGCATCGAGGAGCATTAGAGCTTTTAATGAGCTAAAATAAAATGCAGTAAAATTAAAATTCATTTATTCTCTGCATCATGTCAAATTAAAACCCTAGAGAGAAGCATAATAGTGAAAAATGCAATGACCACAAAATATTGAATACAGAAGGAAATTGTGATATGACAAATATTACCTGTTAAATGCATTTTTTTAAATACATTTATTTATTTTCATTTTATTCATTCATTTTTTAAACTGATGAGGGATGCATAAGTCAACCAATAAGTGGAGAATCCTTTTCTTAATTGGATTATGAGTGGTCTTTTTTTAAGTGGAAAGATACATCTATCTGATTTATGTGCCTTCAAGAATCTCATTAACACAAGAAATTTTCTTTTGAAACATATTGCTCAGCATTTTTAAAGAATCAATTTTTTTATCAGTTTAAAAGTAACCTAAGAAAAAGAAGTCAGCTGTTTTCTTAATACACTATCTTTGACATGATAGAAAATATAAGAATGTTAAATCACACAAATTTGCAGAGAATTGCAAACAAATTTTGAAATTTCAAGGAAACTTTTTTGAAAGGTGGGATGAAAGGCAGAAAAATGAGCTTTTGGACGTCCTCATAAAGCATGTGTCTGGAATTCCCTGCACATTTGTAAGATTTAACATTGGTATATTTTCTTTTATTGATATTATATACTGTCGCCCCCGCTTAATCGGATAAAGGATAAATGAATACCTTGCTTATGTGAATAAAATATCCCAGAACTAAATATTTCCCATGCCATAGACACAATGTTAAAAATCCCCACTTAAACAAATACTCCGCTTAATCGAACAATATTTCTTGGAGCCGACAGTATTGGTTGTAATGACAACTTTTGAAATAATAATCAACACAGAAAAAAAAAACTCACTTCATTTTCCACTTTCTGCAATGTGACTTTCAACTTCTCGATATCACTTTGTATGGATTTCATTTGTTCTTTTCCTTTCAAAATCAACGAATTTAGAATATCCTTGCAGGTATTGAAGAATGGTGAAACCTAACAGAACAAAAACCAGAATAACGAAACTCATATAAAATTATTTTGAAAAATAAAACTTTTCAACCCTTCAACATTTGCAAAAATAGATGAAGAACTTTCAAAGAAACTTCATGTGTTCATTAAATGTTGTATATTTGATAAACTAAAAGCAGGTCCCCAACCTGAGTTTTGAGGAAGTCTAGGTTTCCCTGGAACTTTAATCTTTAGAAACTGGGCGGTTTACATGTTGTACCATAAGTCTTTTTCCTTTAGAGGATGGGGTTGAAATTTTCACTCGAACCCTTTGGAGCCGGGGATTTTTCAAGGTTTCATACGTCTGGTACGACAGTTAATACCTTCTCTTTTCAATGGAAAAGAAATCTGTGGTTCAACTGTCGTACTACCTGGGTCGAAAGAAAAATTTCTATATGAACAGCCCGGATCCAAAAGGTTAAAAAGGGTTCCATTATACATTATTGCTGCATTAAAGAGTCAAAATTTTATAAAATTCTAATATTTATGAAATATCAAAGTTTTAAAGCAATTTCCCTGTAAAAATAAATATCAATAGATACTTTATGATGCTTTGTTATTCATAAAATACATTTTAGAAAGTCAACACAGCCCCTCATTAACTATCATATTATTTGTACTTTTATTAAGATGATTGATCGTACTATGAAAAAATAAACTTGCAAGCATCATTTTGTGAAATTGATTAGGATAAAATTTTAATACCCTTTTTTTTCTGGTCTTTGATAAACAGGTTCCTTCAAAAAAAAATTTGGTATGGACCCCACACTACTTCCTTTTACATGTAAATTTCTTAGTAGAGGCCTTAAGTGTTAAAATAGTGCTTGGAGTGATCAAGATAACAATTCAAACATTTACACCACTAGTTTGCCTTGAAACAATGCAAAAAGATGTTTTACAATGATTAATTTTCTAAATAATTTCTATAATTTCAACATCATTCAGTGGATTTTTTGCAACATATCGCCAATAGCGCCAAATTGAACCTGAATTCAAAAGAAAAAATATTTCGCCAAATTTGTCACCAAGTGGTCGTACGAATTCATGTCACTTAAGTCTGCATTGAAGTTAACATTAATTTACCCCAAAAAGGGGGCAAAACACCCCTTTGGGAACATTCGAATGCAACCACAAGGGAAGGTGCGCAACTAGACCAATCTCAGAGCCTACATACCAAACTAGGAGCTTCTACGACATATAGTTTTTGAGTTATGCGACATACATATGCACAAACCGACGTCACAAGAAAACTCGTCGTAATTAACTTGGGGGTGTTTGAAAAGTATTTTTCGGCTGGTTATAGTGAGTAGGTACATATGCACATGCTGATAGGTCGAAAAAACCACTCAACATTTATTCGGGTGTGAGCAAAATCAAAAGTAAGACCCAAATTTGAGTGAATTTTTTTTCGCAAACACAATACTTCCTTTACTACGTAAAAGGAAGTAAAAAGGATAAACTTAAGACTTCCTAAAAGTGTAAAAAAATAAATATCCCTGCTCTAAAGCAATCATTTCACAAAAAAAAAAAAAAAAAAAAAAAAAAAAAAAAAAAAAAAAAAAAAAAAACAAACAAACAAGCACCATTCACAGTATTTTTAAACCCAATGATTAAACAAGAAAATTGGTAAAAAGCAATATTACAGCAGTTGAAGTATTTAATGAGCCAGCTTACTTGATCGTCACGTTCCATGACTTTTACAGCAGTTTCATGCTCTGAACTCTGTTGAGAGCTTTTATCTTTTATATTTGAAGATTCGCTAGATAAGCTTTTTAAAGTATCATTCTCAATTCCAACATTTGTAGATGTTTCCTTTATATCATCATTGGTCTTTGGCTTTTGAGATAACTTGGTTCCCATCTAGACCAATCGATATTAAACAAAGAAATATGAAGTAGTTTATAGAAACTAATTTCAGCCAAAGTCAAAATAATGAAAAGGCAAAACTGACAATTGCATTTCTAAAAATTCTACATACCTCCTGAACCAAATTTCCCGCAGTCACTTTTACTAAATGACAGTTGCTTTCTAACTCCTGAATTTCTAGCTCTCTTCTCTCGACAGTAGAGTTTAAGACTTGTTTGCAGGTAGAGACAACAATTGATGTCTAAAATTTTTTTAATTATTTTTGAAAAATGAACATAAAATCAAAAAATGAACTAAAATGAGATAAAAAAATATACAATAAACACCAAAAAATCTGTATAAATAAAACAGAATATATGTGTGTGTGTGTTCCCTATACAAATCAACAGTTTACGTTGGATTTGGACCAAATTTAGCAGGAAAGCCACCTAGGAAAGGTTGTAGGGGGGTTTTCAAAAGCAAAAAAAATACCGAACCGCTCAAATTTCAATTTAAGGATCCAAAAATAACAGCAATAATTATAAGATCTTCGTGATTTTGGTCTCATTGGAAAGATCAACGAAAATAGATTTTAAGAGGTTTTCCTTCCGAGGGTTTTCAAATTGCTGATATTTTCGCCAGGAAAAAACATATGAGAATTTTTAAGTTTGGAAATATCAACTTTTAATTGGATTTTTAAAGTTGTCTGTATGAAAGGGAAAGAAATTAATTAGAGTGTAAGAAAAAGCTGAATAAATATCTGTTGCCATTTTTTTCTTGAATATAAACAAATAAAATTCTTGCTTTTTCTTTCAAGCTTATCCCGTAACAAGGGATTCAAAACTTTTTTGGTCATTGATAAATTTTCTGTACTGAGTGCTGGGGGATCTAATTGGGACATTTAAACACATTACATAACTTTTATTTTTTATGTAGACCGGGCAGAGCTGGGCTACGCAGTTGCAATAAATAAATAAATAAATAGGGGATGAGGGTAGGTTTTTTTCCCATTGAAGCATTGCGAGGTATAAGATACTTAGTTGTTGCTTCTGATAATTTTGACTCTTGACTTTGTATCATTGAATGTAATTGTATAATTCCAAATAGTTGATAAAGATTATAAATAAGTTAGCAAACAAATACGAACTAAACACAAAGGTAAAGAATTTTTATTGGGCACTAGTTTTACTTTTTTGCATAAGTATAACTTCATTTTTTTCTTTAAAATATTATTCATTTGGTACAATAGCAGTGTCAGTGAAAAGAACATTTTTACTATACATTAAGGTAATTTAATTGACAAAAGCAATTTTTTAAATTTCAAGTTAAATTTAGCCGGCAAGTAATTATAAAAATTGGTATAAAAAGTGCAAATTATGTTTTTAAGAAACCCTTAAATTACTCTCATTTCAAGAATTAGGTCTCTTTTAGACTGTAAAAATTTAAATAATAACTTATAACATATAAATATGGGTTTACTCATATTTATTTTCCAAATCATGCTACTAATAACCTGTGAATCTTTAAAGATAATTTTTATTTTCAAATATCAAACCTCAGAGCTTTCTAAGGCACGTTTGAGAATTTGCAACTCTTCATCTGCTGCTTTTACTCCTTTTTTAGCCTTTTCAACAGCAGAAATACAAAGCTTCTTTGAAGTAGCAATGACATCTTTAACCTAGAAAATTTTAATTTGTACAAAAAAAAACCTTAAACAATTCCAGAGAGTAATAGTTTTAAAAAAAATTAAAAAAAAAAAAAAACTTTAGAAAAATCATTTAATTTGAAATTCTTATCAATAAAAATGATGCAGTTTTATAATATATGCACCAAAAAACTAGGTGTAACATTTTTGTACCTCAGAATCAGCCTAATGTAAGCCCCAATGCAGAATCTTTCTGCGCTGAGCCATAACAATATAATTCTGCAAAAGTAGTTACTTCATAAAAAGTTACCAGTGATAAAACAGAAGAAGTGCCTTTGTAAGCTATACATGTCTTTGGGCTCACTTGCAAAGTAGAGAAAATGTGACTTATATTAGTCAAGCTTAATGTTCAGATCTAAGTAAATATATTAAGCATAGAAAGATATAAGAATAAATATTCACTTTTTCCAGCTTTGTATACAATGATTTCTGTTTCTCAGGATTTACTTGCTTCAAATGTATTTCCGTCTTCAATTCCATTTCATCCACAAGTGAAGAAAAAGATACAATATCATCAATTTCTTTCATCTTTATATCAACAGATCCAAGTACAAGCTCCTTGCAGGTATTTAAAATCTGGAAAAATTATATGGGAAATTATATGGAACATTAGATATGCCAATGATATTCAAATACAGAAAAATGAAGAAAAAAAATAGCATTTTTCTAATAGCTAACATGATCACCTCCTAAGAAAATACAGGCACTCACATGTCTCAGCAGGCTATCAATATGATTATTAATAATTGCCGGTGGAGTATTTTACTATACTCAATTGACTTGATGCTATAAAGCCATCAAGGTCTCTTACATGCATTTTCCTTTGTATTTAACAACTAATAACATCCCAGACCTGTTGTATGCAAGATCAATAGGAAAATGTGCTACGAGTAAGACATTCAATGGAAAACATGGCACTAAAACTGAAAAGTACTGACGGCCAGGCTAGCATGTGTCAGATTCAGGGTACTAAGACACTAGTTCAAGTATTCTTGCTCTATTATTTTGAGCAAAGTGGTGACAGGTCACTTGTCTCCAAACTTAAGACATAGTATGAATATTTCACAACCCTTTTCTAAAATTCAAAGTTTCAATTGGTAGTGTAAATTTGATCTTAATCATCAAAGCACTGAAGCTGTTAAAGCATTGAAACTCCTCTTACTGTCCTTAGATAAAAAGCTAATCCTTTGAAAAAAACAATCATTTGCATCAACATGCTGAGTGTATGCATAAGACTTGAAAAATAAACTAAATAATTAAAATAAAAGCCGCTTCAAAATGCTTCTCTTTTTCTACAAGTTACAACTTTCCATTCAAATCGAAAACTATATTGTAAGATTTTAAAAAACATATTGGACTTTTTTTTTTTTTTTTTTTGAAATCATAAAAACCAACAAACATCATATTGTATAGAAGTTGCTTCTTCAGATTTAAAGCGTGCATTCGATTCCAGCACTTCTTTTTTCTTTTCTAATAAATCAATCTGCATCTTCATCAAATCCACGTTCTTCTTCCGAGAATCCGTGGCAGAAAGGAAAAGTTTTCTGCAACTGGCGGCTATCTCAGCAGGCTAAAAACATCAAATACAATGTTAAATAGGGTATTTTTTAAAAAAAATATTCAATAAATAGTTTCTTACATGCACTCAGTTGATGTAGGTTACACAGAAGATAGTGAATTTTTATTTTCTGTCTTTTGACTGCATTTTTCTATTGAAACACTGATTTCTTAACATTTATTCCATGAAGAACTGCAAACTCGTTTTCTTTCCCCCCAACAGACATGAACTAAAGTTTTTGACTGTATATGGTGAACAGCATCATCACATTGCAATTGAAATCATTTTCGTTTCATTTTGAAATGCAGCTATCCCAGCTGGCTAAAGACATCAAATGGGAACGCAGCAGACACTTTCTGAGAAAAAGATACATTTATGCTTTTATGCAGAACTTAATATTTGCATTTCAACTGTTTATTTTATAGAAGACAATTTCTACCAAAATAGCTACCAGAAAAAGCAATGAAAATTTTTTTGAGCATCCTGTTTAAACAGTTATCATCGTTGAAAACAGAAATGTTTGCTGGTATGATAGTAATACCAGCACTATCAAAGGAAAAGTTTAAATGTCACTAACATTTCAAAACAAAATTTATTGGAAACAGCGAGAATTTTAGATTATATTTGAATTATAAGCAAGTTGTTTTTACCTCAAATTCTACACTGTCCTTCTTATCAAGTTCTATCAATGTCATTTTCTCTGCTTCTTGAAACAATTGTCTTACATCCTTCTGTTTAGAAACAATGGAAGTTTCAAATATACTTTTACATGAAGTAATTCTTTCAAGCGCCTAAATAAAAAGAATATGTACCTTAAAGTATTTTATGCATTATTCATTAATACTAAATAAAATATCCATATTTCATTAATTTACTTACATTTTAAGATCTGAAACTAGGACAAATTAAAATACTACTACTGAAAACTAGCCATATAGTATTGCAGCTAAACAATAAACTGCATAAGAGTTGAAATTACTTTGGATAAATCTCTATTTCAGGAGTATTAGAAACATTTCAAATCTGAATTAATTATAGAAATGAAGTTAAAAATACAAATGTAAACTACATTGCTAAAATAATATTGGAAAATATGAGAATATTTATGGAAACTTTTAAAAACAAAAATTAATGCACACCAAAAATTTCTCTTCATATAAATAAAAAACAATTGTTTCATGTGTACTCATAGTTAAACATTTCACTACTTTAATGAAATACTCAAGAGAATTTCGCTCATGATAACAACCATTAATGTTCTGTAATATATTAAAAACCATTATGTAATATGTATTCAAGACTTTTTAATGGGAAAAATCAACAAAAATTACTACTTTATGACTTCCTGAAAGCACTACATTGCTTTTATGAGTTTCGTAGCTAAAACTGCATCTTTGATGTCACTGTTTTGAGATTATTACAATGAGGAAAATTCGTTATGAATTGAGAAAAGGTTTAGAAAAACAACTGAAGGAACGCTTTTAAGAGTTGACAAAAGTTAACAAAATTATTGTAAAGTTGGAAAAAAAAAAGTTTGAAAAGGATGTAATATACAACCAACTTTTTCATGACAGCATTTCATTATTTACAGTCATGGTGACTAAACAAAGCAATGAATAACAAAAATCAATGTTTCTTAACTTTTTCTTGACTTTCAAGTATGCATAATGGACATAAGCTAAACATATAAAACTTTTTAAAAGATAATGAGATTTGTAATACAGAATGAAAACAAAAATAACCTTTTGGGCTTATGGATCAGGACTATTGTACAAAGATGACTTAGAGCAGACGCATTAAATATTGATTCAGATTAGTAATAACTCACTTTGGCAGTTTTTGCTTTTGCTTTCATTTTCTTTGGATCTGGTGCTTTTAATTTCTCTAGTTCTTCTGAAATTGTCAAAATATTTTTCTTACGAAGTTCAACAATTTTAGACAGAATCCTATTGCAATGTTCGCAAATGTCTAAAGCCTGCAATAAAAAATTTAAATCAAACAGCACTAAGTTATATACCCAATAATACATGAGATCATTCAAATATACAAATTGCATCAGCTTTAGACCTTTTGTACTAGATTAGAAACGATGTTTTCATTAGCCAGGCAGCTGAAAAGTACCCCTTCCCCCCCCCCCTTACAGTCAGTACTAATACCTAGAACATATTTGTTATTGAAAGAAATTTTTAGACGCATGCCTGATAACTCATTAACGTTACCAAGCATGCATCTTTTTCTATACTTCTTACATTCTAACACTAGTTCTGACAGCCTGAATTTATACTCTAAACAGTCTTCTGAAACATAATATAGCAAACATTGTACAGCTAAATAGGTCAAGTAAGCAAAATATCCAATTTCCATTATTTGTCTTGCTATTAAAAACAAAATAGTTGTTTTGTTTAAAACCATTTGATTATAATAATAAAAATTCTTATTGTAAAAAATAATCAGCCAAAAACAACCATGAAAATTAAACTGTGTTCCTAGATTTTTTTTTTTTTTTAATTTGCATTTAGTCTTGGTCAACAAGAGTAAAATTACAAATGATGTAAGTTCACTTCAGAAAAAAAAAATCAATCATTACTTTGATTGACACACATCAAGTGACTCAGAAACCTAAGAAGCATCATTTTGAAACTTACTAAGATTGGGAAGTTAAATTGTTTAAAGAGTAAAAAACTGTATTTTTTATCACCATCAAGAAGATAATTATTTATTTCTTATTCTTTTTTTTAATTTACTTATTCAGTATATCATCAGATAATGTTTTAAAGAAACATTTGAACCACTCCATTAAATTTTGTTGCAATGATCCTATCATTCTGAAGTTTTTAAGCATCCCCCTCCCCTTTCATGACAAGAAAAGAAAAGAAAATGAGAATGGTATAAAGTACGTGAATTACACAATAACATTTTCATAAAACCTTTTTAAAAACATACCCTTTTTCTTTCGACTTCTTCAGGATCTATCCCAGTTTTGTGCTCTTCTTCTATTTCAAGCAATAAAGAATGTATTTCATCTGCGGTGAGTTTTTCTGGTTTCTCTTCTAACATTCCTGGTTCCTATATTTGAAGCAACGTAACATTTTAAATTTGCCGTCTCCTAACGTTTACAAACAAAGGAAATAAAACAATGCTGACCTTCTTAATTAAATGCGCAATGGTTAAAAATGTCAGGCAACTTATAATTTAAAATAGCGCAAAATATTCTTTTTATTCATAAATCATTTAAAGTAAGAGATAAAATTACAATTTAAAACCCCTTTTTTATGGTTTCAATAAACTTAAAAGATATTTTAAAAGTCAACATTAAAACTAGAGAAATAATTTAAGAAAAATAAAGTTTTGATTGCACATATATCGCAATATTTTTGTCCAAAAAAAGCTTTCTTTAAATGATTATCAATAACTACCTAAATTTTAATACCTTATTTATAGCTTTTACAGATAAAATGTTTCATTTAAACAGAAATAAAATAACTATATTTAAGTTTACATACTACAAGTTATTTTGTGGTTTATAGTCAATGTGTCAACACCAATAATTTGATAGTAATTCAAAACAAATTCTGTTAAAAAAAAAAAAAAAAAAAATCAGTTAGCAAAATTAGAACAAATAAGAAGTAGTACATATTGAATTAACTACCGGCTAATGAGTTAGTTGAAATAGTTACATTACAGGATGCAAAAGGGTTGAAATATTAAAAATCCAATTTTCAGAAAAATATGAGTAAAAGTTTGGCATGCTTGCAACGAAATTGTATTTTACACACACAAATTAGAAGTTATGAAAATTCAATTAAAGTAGCAAAGAGATTGTTTAAAAAGCTGTGGAAAAAAATAATTCCAATCTTCCAAGTGAATTAAATTTTTCAGAATAAAAATACATTGAGATGATAGTAAGCCACATTTGAATGCAATGTATGGTATAATTCCATGCATTTAAAAAAATGCTAATTTTACATCTTTATCATCCTCTTTTTTGTTTTCTTGCTCTTTGTCATCAGTAGCTGTCAGTTCTTCATTCAAAACATCTACAAATAGGTCAGTGAATGGAGAAATGTCCTGTTCATCCTGTTGAAAATAAAATATCTCACTTAAGACGGGGAAAAATCAAATTGCTCATTAATTGTAAGATAAAATATCAACGACAATTCACGAACACAAAATAAATACAGTACATAGACCCCTGATTGATGGAGAAAATAGAGTGGTGTAAGAAGGATAGTTTTTGCAATATCAGAAATAGTACAAGAGTTCATGAGCACCAGATCAACTGATAGTATAAAGGCCTAAATTTGTTCTACATAAGCAAACTACACCTGGTAAGAACAGTATGCTATTATTTAAACTAACAAGCAAATACAGTGCAGCTGACAAATAGATTTTAATCTTAGTCACAAGCAAGTTACTTGGTTGGCCATGAAATATTTTACAGTGAAACACTTGACTTTTTATCAACTAAAAATTATATATATATATATATACAATTATATATATATATATACCTGAAGAAAAAGAGAAAAACTTTTTATGAATTGTTTAAAATATACACTTCACCTGAAGTTTCATACAATAAAAAGATGAATAATCTAAAACTTCTTTCTTATTCAGCTTAAAATGCTTTGAAAGATAGTAGATATGCTGCGGCTTTGTGTACATACAGACAATAAGCATTATGTTTTCTAGTAAACTGAAAACTTTCTGAGTTTAACGGGAGACTAAATGGGTGAGTTCCTCAATTGTACATTAAAGTATATAATAATTACTTTTTTAACCCTTTTACATAAGTTTGCACATAGGTCTGAAGTTAATAATGTACAGGATACACTACATAAACCTCCTCTACAGTTACTGTCAGAGTCAAAGCGGATAGATATAGTATTGAGTGATAACAATATATGCACCATTTGAACTAATGGAAATAGCATGGGATGACAAGTATTGTCATGTTTAAACGAAGGAGCATATTCACAGTGATTTCAAAACTACTCGGCAAGCATTTTGCAATTGGTTCTAACTTGGCCGACATAATTCTGTTTCAGATAAGAAATTCTTCACATTTGGGGATCAAATTTTGGAATCACAAGCTTCGCACTAAAAGCAAAAATGCCTGGCCAACCTCAAACCATAAACTCTAGAAAAGCGTGGTGCATGTGAGAATGTCGACCCATAAAGCTCCAAAGGTTTAACACATGAATATATAGCTGCCCAGAGATAACCTGGTTAAACAGAAATATAAAAAAAATTCTGACCAATAGTTTTTACAATATGAAGTTATTCTGGCCAAACAGGATCATCAGGGTGGCCACAGGAAGAACAAAATCTTTTTCCCTGACTTTTCCCTGATTTCTCCCTGTCCAACTAAAATTTTCCCTGATTTCTCGTACCACGCATTTTTCATCCTCTTGAAGCTCAATTTCTTCTCTTAATTGATACCTGGATATTTCTGGCTATTTAAATTACGTCAGGCATTAATTATTATTTTTTCTAAAATTAACAACAATTACAAGAAATACATTTGAGACTTAATTTGTTGATAAAAAATGAAGTTAACAACAAACGGAATGTTTTTCAAATTGAAAATCAGTTTACTAAACTTCCAACATATTCAAAGAGAGCCTAAAAACTTTTGAGGAACATCTTTCATCGCTACTCTTCCCTCTAACTTCACAAAAGATAGAATTCATTTTCAAGACTGCACAAAATCTCCCTAGCCTTAAGACATCTAGAGATGGTTTATAAAAGTTTTTATATGTCGGCTATGAAAACTTTTCAAAAGAAAAGACCCAAACCTTTTCCCCTAAGTTCACAAAGGTGGCAAATTTGTATCAGCCATACTATTTCTTCACCAAACAATCCGTAAAATATTTAAGCCTTCAATTTTAAGTCAAATTATTTTCGGCAGAGGGGTTCCAAATTCTCCCTCCTTAAATCACTGAAAGAAAACAATAACGTTTTTTTTTATTTATATATTTGAGCATTGGAAGTTTTTCAATGGTTCATTACTCCAACACCTAATTTTACAAAAGATTGTAACTTAAAATTAGGCTTTTGAATCATCAATTGTGAAACACATTCAGGGGGAGAATGCCTGAAATCTCCTACTATCACTAAAGATGGCCCAAATCAGCATTTTAAAGCCTCCAGTTCAGATATTTTTCTAAACCAGACTCCCTTCTCTCCAAAATTTACTTCACCAAACACAACGAAAAGCTTTAAACTTTCAATGTTTAAAAGTTTTTGGGTGAGAGCCTCAAAATTCCCCCTGCTTGAGTTACACAAAGATAGCTTAGAGTTCTTAATAATTCAGCTTCAAAGCATTTTTGAGAGAGAGCCCCCTAAATTCATCAGAAGATGGCTTAAATTTGGGTTTTTAACGTTTCGGTTTCGGAATTTTTTTTAGGAAATGCAAAAGCCCTATCTTTATAGCCCCAAAGACAACGTTAAAATTTTAAGACTGCAACTAAAATTTAAAAAAAAAAATAAAAGGTATCAAACGAATACCTTCTCTTTTAAGTTACTGAAAGATAGCTCACTGGGAAGTTTGAGCAGATCCAGCTTCAAAAACTTCCAGTACAAGCCCAGAACCTCATGAAAATTCTCATGAAAGGTGGCCTATATAGTTGCATCTTTAAAACTCAAGTTTTGGATTTTTCCAACAAAAAGCCTCTCCTTCGTTACTTAGACATTGCCTAAGACACCACACAAAAGATTTAAGATTTCAGTTTTGAAAATTTTCTAGAGAGATCCTCCACTCTCTTTAATTCACACTAAGGTAGCCTGAAACAGAGTTCTTAATACTTCAGCAACACACAAACTTAAAGAAAGTACCTTGAACTCCTTCCTATAAGTTCACGAAAGGTGATCTAAATTTCCATTTGTAAGACTTTCTTTCTTTCTCAAGCACCCCCCCTCCCTTCTATACATTTAGATCACCAACTACTAAAAGTCTTACACGCCCCTCTTCCCTCATTTTTAGTTTCAAACATTTCTAGGCAGAAAGTCTCCGAATCCCCTCTTTTTAAGTTTTTCAAAAGTAGCCAAAAATTTAGCTTTTAATGCTGCAGAGTTATTTTTTTTTCATTTGGATTACAACAGTCAAAACCTGTTTCTTAAGCTCACCAAAGATTGCTTAAATTTTGCATTTTTAAGACTGCAGTTTTGTAATTTTACCAAAACCAAAGCCACTCCTCCCCCCATCACTTTACATCACTAAAAACAACCTGAATTTTTCAGGCTTCAGCATTTTTTAAAATATTCCAAGGAAGAAATTCCAAACCTCCCCTCCCCTTTAACTCTCCATATTAAAAAAAAAACAACCCTGCAATTACCTTTTTACTTCTTTGTTTACAAACAATTCACGACGGTTTTGGAAAATTATCTAGTAAGCGCCTGAGATGTCCTTAGATTATCAAAGATGTAATAGTTTTTAACACATTAGAGTTGAAAAATTATGGACTGAAGTTCTGATTTAATTTTCCCTGATTTGTTCCCAAATTCCCTGATTATTCCCTGATTTTTCCAGAATTTTCAAAATCCCTGATAATTCCAGGTTTTCCCTGTTTTCCAGGTCTGTGGCCACCCTGATCATGTTCGTCAAGTTGGAATCAGATGCCAAATGCTCACTGAGTAATTTTTAAAGAACCACCATTACATATACACCTCCATGACACATTTAAATGCTCATCATGTCACTTTATTGCGACTATCAAAAATGACATGTATACAGCTATCGATCGATATCACCTTCAATATCGCCATTCATAACTCACCCTTTTCAATTAAGGGAGGTTGATATGTCAAACCCTGTGTGTTCAGAAGGAATTTCGAAAATGCTGATGATTGAAAATTTAATACACTAGATTAACAATTTCATTTACAATGGATTTTTACAAAATTAGAAAATACTGATAATTGAAAATCTAATATATTAGACAAAAAAAATATTTACAGTAGACTTTTTTAGCAGCCAGGGTGACCTGCCCCTTGAGATCTGTCAGACCTTGTATACCCAAAAGCAGAATACTGCTAAATCGGCGACGTACGTCGCAGAACAGACATCGGGGCTGCAGAACAACTCTGTTCAAAATTGAGCAACCGAAAAAAAAAACGTTATAGTTCGAAAGCGCACAGAAAAAAAAAGTTATCGTTCAAAAGCAAAAAAAAAAAAACGCTTCGTTCGTACCCCATGTCTTGCAGAGCAGCAGGCAATAATACCGGAGTCGTAGCCAGTGCCGTGAAAATTGCCATATAGACCACAGCAGACGTGCGGATGACTTGCCTTGAGCTTCTGAGGACCTTCCTGTTTTTTCCGCAGAACTTCAGTGATGACACTTTGCGCAGGCTTCGTTTGAAGTTCTGCAGTCCTTCTTATTTAGACCGCAGAACTTCAGCTACGAAACTTGCAGTACACATTCGTTATTCAAATAATGTTTCCAACGATTATTTTTTTCCGCATGAGAATCGCGGGGACGCAAACTTAGTCTGAAATTCTGCGAGCTTTCACATTTTGGTCGCAGATCTTAAGTGACAAAGCTTGCGGTAGAGGTACACAAATCAGTTCTTCAAATTATGTTTGAAATTTTTTCGCAAGAGAATCGCAGGGGCGCAGGTTTTCAATTGAAGTTTTGCAGGTCTTCACATTTAATCCGCAGAACTTTAGTGACGACACTTCGTAGCATATATTAAATATTCAGTTATGTTTAAAACCATGTTTCCTCATGAGGGGATCATGGGGACGCAAGCTTCGCTTGAAATTCTTCGGGCTTTCACATTTTGGCCGCAGAACTTCAGTGACGAAGCTTGTAGTACAAACTAGTTATTCAAATTTTGTTTCAAATAATTAATTCTTCCGTGTTATAGAATCGCGGGAAAACGGGCTTTGTTTGAAATTCTGCGGGCCTACACAGTTTATCCGCAGGACTTCAGTGACGAAACTTGCGGTATAAATTAGATATTCGACAATGTTCAAAACATTTTTTCCTCGTGAGAGAATCGCGGAGAGGGGGGGGGGGAGGTACTCGCCTGAAGTTTCGCGATCTTTCACATTTTAGCCGCAGAACTTCAGAGACAAAACTTGCAGTGCATATCAGTTATTCAAATGATGTTTAAAACTATTAACTCTTCCTGTTTTTAGGGGCACAGGCTTCGTTTTAAGTTCCACGGGCTTTTACATTTTGGCCACAGAACGTCAGCAACAAAACTTCCAGAACAAATTGGCTTTTCAAATTTTTTTTAAAACAATAAATCGTTACTCATCAATAAATGGCGAGAGGGGGGGTGTTCGCTTGAAGTTCTCATTACGTTTTGACTGCAGAACTGCTGTGACGAATTTTACAGAACAAATTAACCTTTTGGATCTGGGCTGTTCATATTGTAACGAGTCCGTAGCACCTTCAACTTTCTTAAATAACTGTGCTATAAGCAAAGCTTTTGGTGACTGTGAGCCAACCAACAGGACTAACTGTAACTGTAACGGGGGTGCTTAAGATGTTATGTTGTGATTCGTGTGTTTGTATTATCGTGTAATAAATATGTTTAACGCCATGTATTGTAATACTTCCTCGCCTCCTGAACATCAACACGAATTATACATGGTGGCAGCGTAAAATATTTAGCAACTAAAAGATCGCGAACATTTTCTGTTGTGAAAAAAAACGTCGACAAATTTCGAAAACCGAAGTATTACAATGGCGTCCATTCAGATAGCAGCACCGGAACATTTTACGTTCTCAACACCAGGAAATTGGTCTAAATGGAAAATCCGATTCGAGAGGTACAGGATTGCTTCAGGTTTATCGACCAAATCCGGAAATGAGCAGGTAAATTCTTTAATTTACATTATGGGAGAGCAGGCAGAAGATATATTTAGTTCTTTCGGTTTGTCCAATGAAGAACAAGCTGACTTTGCTACTGTTTTGGAAAGGTTCAGTGACCATTTTATTGTTAAGAAAAATACTATTTTTGAAAGAGCACAATTCAACAAAAGAATACAGCTTGAAGGGGAATAAGTCAATACTTTCATAACGGCTTTATATGCATTAGCAGAACACTGTGAATATGGTGCATTGCATGATGAACTTATTCGTGACTGTATTGTAGTGGGAATACGTGATAAAAATTTGAGTGCTAAGTTGCAATTAGATGCTGATCTTACACTTACAAAAGTAACTGAAAGAGTTAGGCTTAGTGAAGTTGTTAAAGAATAACAAGAGAAGCTCAGCGGTAACGAAACTGCATCAGTTAATGCTGTTTCGCAAAATAAAAATCAGCGATTTCAAAAACAAAAGTTCGGGAAAAATAAACAAAATGCAGAACCAGATGTAAATAAGAAATTTAATGAAAATAATTCGTGATTTTTTGAAAAATGCAAGTGGTGTGGAAGACAAAAGCATGAAAAAAGGTTGTGCCCTGCTAGGGATGCCAAATGCAGAAAATGTGAAAAATTAGGACATTATGCCAATGTTTGTCTCACAAAACCCAAGAAAATGTGTTCAGAAGTCAGTTTTTTAGGAGTTATCCAACCTGGAAATAAGAATGAATCATCTATTGACTGGACTGTCATCATTCAAGTGAACAACAAGGACATTCAGTTTAAAATCGATAGCGGAGCCGACCATACCGTTTTGCCGTCGGAGGTATTCAAAGGTATGTTTCAAAATATCAAATTGAGCCCACCAGGTAAAATATTATGTGGTCCAGACAAAAGAGCACTGAAAACAATAGGAAAATTCTTTGCAAGTATTAAATTCAAAGAAAAATTCTGTTCAGAAGAAATCTATGTGATAGATAATCTTCAAACTTGTCTGCTGGGAAAACCCGCATTGTTAGCCCTTGGCCTAGGGCCGAATTTAAACTCAATTTCCCAGATTTTTGCTATGAATCCAAAAGATGCGTTTCCAGAACTTTTTGAAGGTCTTGGGGTAATGAAAGAATGTCATGTTATCAAGCTGAAGCCAGGTTCAACCCCTCTAGCAATTACTAATCCTAGACGTGTACCAATTCCTCTTTTGAAGAAAACTAAAGCTGAATTGAAGAGAATGATAGAACAAAAAGTCATTGTTCCAGTTACAGAACCGACTGAGTGGTGTTCTTCAGTTGTGATCGTGCCTAAAAGTGATGACAATGTCAGAATTTGCGTGGATTTAAGTGAGCTTAACAAAAATGTCAGACGTGAGCTACATCCACTTCCTAAAACGGAGTATACTTTGAATCTTCTAACTGGTGCCAGAGTGTTTTCAAAACTTGATGCTAATTCAGGATTTTGGCAAATTCCATTAGACAAGAAATCATCATATGTAACCACATTCATCACTCCATTTGGTAGATTTAGATTCCAAAGATTGCCTTTTGGAATTTCATATAAACCCGAGCATTTTCAGAGAGGAATGTCTCAAATTTTAACAGACATCCCAGGAACAGTTTGCCATATGGACGATATTTTGGTATGGGGAACAACACAAACTGAGCATGACCAGAGACTCACAGAAGTTTGCAGGAGACTCAAAGACTCCGGTATGACACTCAATCCAAAGAAATGTATGTTCTCGCAGACGTCCATTAAATTTTTAGGCCACATAATAGATGAAAAGGGAATCCATCCTGATGTGGACAAGATTGTGGCCATAGAAAATTTTAAAGTTCCAACAAATAAAAGAGAACTGAAGCAATTACTAGGCATGGCTAACTATCTAGCAAAATTTGTTCCTAATTATACTGATATACTTTCTCCTCTGTATTCTCTGCTAAGCAACAAAGTAAGTTTTGTATGGACATCACCACAAGAAGAAGCTTTCCAAAAATTGAAGCATATATTGTCATCTGATCCAGTTCTACAGGTTTTTGATCCAGCAAAAGAAACTATTGTTACCACAGATGCTTCCTCGTTTGGCTTAGGAGCTACACTTTGCCAAAAACAAGCAGATGGAAGAAAATCAGTAATTGCCTATGCATCTAGAACATTGACTCCAATGGAAAGTCATTACGCTCAGATTGAAAAAGAAGCCTTAGGTATTGTGTGGGGATGCGAGAAATTCCGGGACTATCTAACAGGAATGCATTTCACGCTAGAGACTGACCATAAACCACTCATTCCGATATTTTCTAAGAAAAATTTAGAGGATTTGTCTCCCCGATTACAGAGAATCAAAATAAGGATGATGAAGTTTTCCTATTCCATTGTACATATTCCAGGAAAAGAATTATATGCTGCAGACGCATTGCCGAGAAACCCTCTAACAGGTCCATGTAGAAGAGAAGAACTAGAAGATGAAATTAATGCCTACATTCAGATGGTTACAGACTGCCTTCCTGCATCATCTCACAAATTAAGAGAACTGAACGCTGCACAACTTGAAGACACAACTTGTCAAAAGCTTACTGAATATGCACTGAAGGGATGGCCCGAAAAGAAAAAAGTTGATGCAAGCTGTGCACCTTACTGGCAGAATCGTTATGAAATTTCAATTCAAGATGGACTGCTTATGAGAGATTGCAGAATCATCATTCCAAAGTCACATCAAGCAGAAGTGCTGAATAGAATCCATGAAGGTCATTTAGGCATATCCAAATGTAGAACTCGAGCCAGATGCTCCGTATACTGGCCAGGTATAAGCAAAGAAATTGAAGAGAAAATAAAAAATTGTAATGCTTGCATTCAAGAATCAAGTAATCGCCATCAACCCTTAATTCCAACCCCATTTCCAGAGAGACCATGGGAAGTTGTAGGTCTAGATCTATTTAAATACAAGGATGCATGGTATCTGCTAATTTCAGATTACTACTCGAGGTATCCTGAGGTTGCCAGGTTAGACAGAATGACCTCTGCTGAAATTATAAATCACTGCAAGTCAATATTTTCACGTCATGGAATCCCAGATATTGTCCGTTCTGATAATGACCCACAGTTTGATCCAGTAAAGACCTTGGAGTTTAAGAACTTTGCCAGAAGTTATGGATTTACTCACATTTCAAGTAGCCCTCAATTTCCACAGAGTAATGGTCTCATCGAAGCGGCAGTGAAAACGGTCAAAGCTCGCTTAAAGAAATCGAAGGACCCCTACTTGGCTTTAATGGAATATAGATCAACTCCGCTTGAAAATGGTTTTAGTCCTTCCGAATTACTTATGGGTAGAAGAATCAATACTACTCTTCCTCTTGCAAAAATCCAGTTACAGCCAAAATCAGTGAACAAGGAAGTTCTTGAAACAAAAGAGGAGAGACGGATAGAAAGCCAAAAGAAGAATTATGATAAACATCACGGAGTTCGAGATCTAGATGAATTGCGCAAAGGTCAAAGTGTGGATTTCCGATAGAAAAGTAACAGGAAAGGTGTTACAGAAAACATCACACCCAAGATCATACCTCATTCAGTATGGTGGAAAAACCTATAGAAAGAACCGAAAGCACTTGATTCCTGCACCAGATTTCCAGCCGGAACCTGAGCCCGAGGATGACTTTGATGGTACAGGAAACCAACACCCCTCAACTGATGTTGATACAGGATGTGCACCTGCAATGACAGCATCTCCAGGATCTCACCCTGCGGCGACTGGATCCTCTACAAATGCATATCCGAGTGCTTATGTCACTAGAATAGGTAGGACAATTCCACCCCCTGAAAAACTGGATCTTTAAAGGTAAAGAAGGGAGATGTGCTATAAGCAAAGCTTTTGGTGACTGTGAGCCAACCAACGGGACTAACTGTAACGGGAGTGCTTAAGATGTTATGTTGTGATTCGTGTGTTTGTATTATAGTGTAATAAATATGTTTAACGCCATGTATTGTAATACTTCCTCGCCTCCTGAACATCAACACGAATTATACAATAACCATTCCAATCTTGAGGAAGTAACTATAAATTTATTTACAAGAATGTGCACTTATTTAAAATAGGAGCAGGAAACAATTGCTAAACATCCAGCAATTAGGTAGCAAACAGTACACTGTACTCTCAACAGTAACTCAGCACCACGTATCTAACATGAACAGTAATTAAGAAATTACAAAAGCAAAACAAACATTCGCCCAAGCGAATAAAACGAGCCTCTCAGAAATCAAATCTGAGAAAAACTGTGTTCAAGGCAGTTGGACAGCTATTTATACTCGGAAGGAAATTTCTACAACATTCTAGCAAAATCCGGAGTGTTCGATTCATTCACAAACTTAAATAATCCATTCAAGATTTTCTAGTGATAAAATGAAAAACCCACAATATTACAACTCAGAGCGAAAATGTCTTCATGCTTATTGAAGTTAGGGGAAGTGCAAAAACTACAAAATGTTACAGGGTCGGTATACAAATGGTAAAAGTGATATCTTCAGATACTTTTGCAACATGTCGCCAGATAAAACCAAAACTAGTGACAATAGTGCAAGGCAGGAAAAACAACAACTATTTACAAGATTTGTAACAATATAGAAATTTTTCTTTCAACCAGGTAGTACGACAGTTGAACCACAGATTTATTTTCCATTGAAAAGAGAAGGTATAAACTGTCGTACCAGACATATGAAACCTTGAAAAAATCCCCCGCTCCAAAGGGTTCGAGTGAAAATTTGAACACAAATAAATTGAAACTCAATAAAAAAATTTGATTTAGTTGGTGGAAATTATTTAAATTGATAATCTTAATATAAGTAAAGAGTTTCAGACATGATTTGTACCATTTTCGCTGGAATGACCCATATATGTTTTTTTTTTTTTTTTTTGTTTTGTTTTGTTTTTCAATTTGGTTGCGTTTCATTAAATTCTAATTTGCAGTACATTATATGAAAAAATGAGAAAACACTTTTTGGTAACATTTTAACGGTAAATATATAATGCATAAATCTATCTTGCAGAACAATTTTGGGCAAATAATTTTGCGTTGCAGAACATCACTAAGTATTCTGCTTTGGGGCTTGTATATGTATCTATCTATGTATATTAAGTAACTTAGATAATTTGTTGAAAATAGTTAATAAAAATCCTACCTTTAACTTTAACTCTTTAAAAGCATTTTGAATAGAATTTAATGTGCTTTCCACGCTTTCAGCATCTTTTTCTTCAATTTCAAGAAGCAATGTTAAGTAATGTTTAGAAGATTCTTTAGCTGTAGAAACCTTGAAACATGAAATAAATCAATGTTTATAAGAGGAATTCTGTCTAATATTAACAAATATAATTTATAACTAATTTTAAAATATGTCTTTCACACAAATGTTGCTGAAGTGCTTTGACAAAATCTTCTCTGAGCATACAAAGTGGCTTTAAAGAATATTTTTTCCTCACATTTGTTTATTTAATTTTACCCCCACTTTCCCTAAATTATTTTTAGTTCATATCTGTTTTGAGATGTCTTCCCCCAATTCTGGCGAAGTTATTTTCATTGGGAATGTTTTGTGAATTTGCTGCTGGTACTACTGTTGCCTTTATTTTCAAAAAATTCATTTTAGAAAATTAATTTTAATAACGTAGCAACAGCTATCATTGTCACAAAAATTAGAAAAGAATACAACAAAGAAAAAGAATCAAAAATGCATCAAATTTAAAACAAATGCAACAGTTATATAGACTTTCTCACACTTAGCTTCCTCTGTAGTTGGCTTTCCTAAAAATTGGTTGGTTCAATTAAATGTGACAGTTCAAGTTTAAATGGCATCCAACGAACAGATTGATGCTCGGTGACATGATGAGAAAAAATGCTCATTATGCATTATGTGCACAAAAATTCTCAAGATGGAAAACTTTAAGAGCTTTTAAAGGACAAAAGTGTAGCTACGAAAATCTGAACCAGAGTTAAACATTACAGTTTCATTCCTAGAAGCACTGCAGAACAACCGACTCTTTAGGGCAATGATGAGGCTAGAGTACCTACAATTAAAACTGGTGTCTGGGAAAATAGTGATTTTTCATAACACTTGCAGTAAAAAGCGTTTTTTTTTTTTTTTAGAATAGGAAATTTAGAGATATGGAACAATTTCAATACATTGCAAAATAGATTTTCAAGAAATGACAAAATATATTAAATGGGTAGTTATTTAAATTAGTTGCTGCTATATTTATCTTATAAAACACAATTTTTTTAGTTATACATTGAAACATATTAGTTGTACATAATACGTTTAATTACTCCACTAGTTTTTTTGTCAAATTGTTGCTTTAAGCTCAAAAAGCAACAATTTCTCACGGTAATCCTACCCAAGAGCAGAAACCTCCTAACAGACAAAACTTCTGATCCTGTGTCTGTCCATTATTCAAAGGACCATAATTTGAAATTACTGTGCCATAATTTGAGATTACTGTGCCATAATTTGAAATTGTAAAAACTAATTATATTCAACTATTTCGAAATAAACTTCATACTTGGGATTTTATATTTTCTTGAATTTGAGTCAAAGTTTCCAAGTGTGTCTTTAAAGCCACAGAGTGGAGCCTCATACTTTCATTCAAATCTAAAAGCAGTTGTTTGGATGCATTAAATGCATTTAACACCTATAAAATAAACATATGAATTAACAGCCATGTAACTAGCTGGAGCACTGCTGGAAGGATTTAAAAGGAATTTAGTAAAAACTGTTATCTAATTAAGGCAGGACCCTGCTTTAGAAGGCTCAAAAAATTGAGTTTTTGGGGAATTTTTTAGGATGAAAAAAAAAAGCAAGCGTAGTAAATTTTTAGAATACTTTATAACATGTCTGAGCATAGAGAAAATAATTTTTTGGGAAAAAATAGAGATTTGCAGCAAACTGATGCATAGAATAAAACTTTTATTTTATCAACGATCCTAAATTTATAATTCTGGCCTGCAATAGATAGTTTATTCTACCTCAAGCGTAAAATCACATTTTAGGCTCATGTTTTGCATTTTAAAAAAGAATGTTAAAGATTGATAGAATTTATATAATGATGAAATGTAGCTAACACTTTTTTCAATGCATCACAATAAGGATGTTTAAAATGAGAAGGGTTCTGTAATGAAGAATAAACAAGATATGTACAATTCATTACAAAATGTATTTTCAACATGCTTTAAGAAATCTTTCATAAAAATTAGGCCTGATTAAAAACTTTCATATGAATTTTAACTCAACATAGAATTTTTGGCCTTAAAAAATAACTCTTAAAGATGGAAAAAAAATGAGAAGAGGAATTAAAAAAAAGGGTTAAATAAATGAAAATATAATGCATATATTGAGCACAAACATCAATTAGTAAATCATTTACGTCAGAGCAAATGAAAAAAAAATGCCAAATTTAAAACAGTATAACAAAATTTTTAAAATTTTAAGTATTATTTGCTACTGAAGATCTGCTTACTGAATCGAATTAATATAGCATTAAACAGTGATGCCCAACTTTTTTTAGCCGTGAGCTGCACATCATATTAAGGTGGTATCTCGTGAGACAATGTACTATACATATTTTTTAAAAAATGCATAGATAACATGGGAAAACATGGAAAACCACAGAAAATTACAAGCCATAAATTGCTATCATTGTTACTTAATGGTTATTTTTTATAAGATGTTTGTATCTGTTTTCTAAAAACCAATTTCTGAATATTTGGCTGCAAAGTTAACAATTTGAGAAACTGCCTGCTCCTAAGAAACTAAAATGCAGTAAAGAAAAAATTCAATGGTGACTAAGTTTGGAGGTGATTATTAGCTATGACTGGACGGAAATTACTGTCGTCTTATCGAAAGTGGTTTCAGAGTTTTATTGGGAACATCAAGAACATTATTTTCAATATGTAACATTGAACAAAATGGGCCCATTTTGACCACAGGCCATAGGTTGGGCACCACTGCATTAAAACAAATAGCACAGCAAAGAAAAAAAAAACTCAATCATTAGATTTACTTCTGATTCTGATAAATCAGGTTTTTCTTCATCATACTCAGGAACAAAAATGGGCTTCATTTCATGTTCCATTTCTTCAAGTTGATCCGAGTTTTTTTGAATTGCTAAATTGTATATTTGTTCACACATAAAGATCATTTTTAAAGTCTGAAATCAAAATATTTTTTAAACTAAGTTATTACCATAAATAACTAAGGTATAAACATAACATGTTAAGTAAAAATCTGTTTTAAATTCACTCAATATATAACATACATATTAAAAAATTTGTTTTATGAAAATTTTCACAAAAGGGAGGATTAATTATTTTACTGAAAATGATTTACATGGGTGAGTCATAAGTTTTGTTATCTTCGATACACATGAATTTTGGCAATGTACTGTAAACATGGGACTATGTTCGCAAACTGCAGAAGATAACCAATAAAAAGCTTATCACACAATATCATTGAGTTCTGACACAAGATATAAAAAAGTGAATGCATTAAAAATGACCAGCCATTATAAGTTAACTATAGAGAGCCTCTCCTTTATTAGTTCTAGGTCATGACATTGACCTAAGTTTTAACTACTGCATACATTTCATATTTCCTTAGCTATAAGGTCCAGAATTTCATAGCAAACGCATTTACATGGGTAATACTGCCTCAAACGTTTTGTAATCATTAGTCAGAAAATCAGATTGTTTTAATATTTCTCTTGTTTCAGAGAATCATCTACAATAATACTGTTGCTATATTTTTCTCATTTTGTTTTGGAAACTTTGGTCCCATCAATATACTGCTCATCAAGTTATTTAACACAATAAAAATTAACGAAAATTAGGCGAAAAGACAATATTTGAAACTCAAAGAACAACTGAAATAAAAGCGTACCTCAGATGTTAAATTTCCTTTAACGTTTTCCTCCGAGGTGGATTCATCACACACAGCTTCTGCTTCAGGTGAAGTATTTATAGCAGCAATTTTTTCCTGATTATCAAGACTCTGACAAATAAAAGCCCCATTATCATACCAAAATGAGAATGAAAATTACAATTACGATATCCTATTCATTATTTAGATCAATTATATTTAGAGTTTTCCTGATACGATATTTTAAAATGAGCAATTTATTTAGCTACAGTATAACTAGCTATATACTAATGCAGACAAGGTAAGAATAATTGCTGTTAATATGAGCATTACAGACATTTTGAACTGTAAAAGCACTGAAAGTATTGCATGCTAGTTTAAAAAGTTCTAGTGGAAGAATAGAGCAATGAAAACTCTTGCCAATTGTTCGTTACTTTCTCTCCAAATGGCTCTCACATTCATAATGGGTCATTGTCAGGGAATGATAAATTTTGATGAAGGAAATATTAAAATTCTATTGTTCTAGCTCTTTCTTTTTTTAATTGCAATCCATGTCTACTTCTAAGAAAAAAAAATCACCAATGCAGATGCTCCAATAGAGCTTAAATTTATTAGTTTTTCAACAATAAGTAATGGTAGACAGAAAGTGTGTAACAATATCAATGAATATGCTAAGCAGTGCTAGAAGTATAAAAATTACCAAAGGTTAAAGAAATAAGCTAAAACAAAAGGAATCATTTTAGCCTTACTCTCACTGCTTTGAAATTTAATTTAGCAGCAATATGTTATATATCCTGAAACATATTCCATATCATAACTAATTAAATCTTTCATGACCATGCTAGTCATAACTTTTTGTGTATTACTGATGAAAAAAAAAAAATTATGACATAAAAACATGCTTTGCAATGATCTTTGACTGATAGTCATATGTTCGATTAATAGTGACTGAAACCCTATTGAAACTGAAGTTCAGTTTCTATAACGATTTAAACCTCCAAAGCTAATTTTAAAAATGATACCACAATTGCCTTATTACAGTATTGAATAAAAAAATGGGGCTCATGAACTGTAAAAAAGTTTCACCAACTGATGATCTTAAGTAAAAATATGGAATTAAGAAAATTCAACTCTTTCTCTTTTTAAAACCGTTATTACATAAAAGCTATAATCATAATAGCGCATTAGACAATATAGTTAGTAAAAAGAGTTACAGAATCTTGATCTCCATCTTTTGATAGCTTTAATAGCTGATTAAGACTTTCTACTTCTTTCTTTTTCAAATCAACAGCAGTAGAAAATATCTTTTTCCAGCAAGCAATAACCTTCCGAGCCTAGAAAAAGAAAAGCATGTTGAACTTTAAGTATTTTTATCAATATTAAAATACTACAATGAAGGGAAGAGGAGAAGGAAGAAAAGAAATCTTCACTAATATTACACAATGTGAATAGTCAATTTATGTTAAAGCTGGTTACAATCTTCCGTTAGATTCAATTAATTCCTATGAAAAATTACCATTGTTTCATTATAGCACAATAGGAACTATATGGTGTAGAATTAAAACAAAATTTTATACGATCCTCGATGATACTGGGGAAAGTCCAGAGGTTCTATTCCAGAAATTTTATGAAGTTGAAGCTTTCAAAACAAAATAGTTTACTACCTTTGATGATATTAGAGAAAGGATTTAGATCCGATAAAATTACCCCAAAATTTTTCAAAATTAAAATTCCAAAAGCTTAATTTCAGACTATATCTTTGGTATTGTTAGATAAACAATGCATTCGGACGTGTGATGAGAATTGTTTTTTTGTTTTTAATTAATTGGAAAAGAGAGAAAAGTGACGATTTTTGAATGGCGGTCATGAGGGAAGATTATGTAATCTTAAACTAAAAATATAGGAGTTTTGAAGGAGTTAGTTCCAAAATGCAAGAGTTTGCAGGGCTCTTCAATCAAATATCATAAATAAAGGAGTATTGAAGAGTTTTAAAGGCACATACGAACCCTGAAAACTCTGCATGAAATTCTCTTTAAATAAACTTATGGAAACAATAGTGTCATTTTTATTATTTGTTAGGGCAAATGTGGTAGAAATCAGAGCTGTCAAATTTAGGCAAAAAATGATGCTAGCGCATAAAATAGTTTAAAATATCACAAGAATTTAGATATATTTAAATTATAGCTAAAAACAATAGCAATGCACGCACAAAATCTTTATAAAAGCTAAACAAAAGATTATTTACTACTTACGGATTCCGAGCTGTTGTGCCGTGGTCTGGATGACTTTAATCCATACGTTTCAATCGCAACTGCGGCGATCATCTTCAGTGGGTGTCGTTGATTTATTTGGCGACTGATGCGAAATTTCGAACTGCTGCAAGATTTTAAATTGTAAACGCAGCGCCCTCTACTTTCCGGCTCGGGATTGACAGATGACTGGATGCCAAAGCTTGTTAACTTTTACTTCTTCCTCCTTCTTGTTAAAATTATTTGGGTGTTTGAAAATTTCAATGGCCTCTCTATGCAATCTGGGGAAAAAATTTGAAGTCCGTGAAATTATTTTGGCCTCATTGAATTTTATATCATGTATTCCATTACTGAAAGTGTGCTCCGCGATCGCCGACTTTTCAGTCTGACCCAGCCGGCAATTTCTCTGATGCTCTTTGATTCTTGTATTAACACTCCGTTTTGTCGTCCCGATATAAACTAACCCACAGGAACAGGGGATCTTATAAACTCCTGCGGCGGACAACGGGTCTCTAGCATCTTTCACTGAACGCAGCAGGTCGCTGACTCTATTGGAGGGCTTGAAAACCGTCTTAATATTATGTCGACGTAAAAGTCTTTCAATTCGGTCTGTGACGTCCTCAACGTAGGGAAGGTAGGCTATGGACTTGACCGGTTCTTCTTTAGGCGTCTTTCTTTCAGTCTTGGGGAGGAAAGCTCTCTTAATTTCTTGTTTAGAAAATCCATTGGCTTGGAAGACATTAGTAAGGTGGGCAAGTTCATTTTCAAAAGCAGACGGTTCGCAGATTCTAGAGGCCCTGACGAAAAGTGTTTTTAACACTCCCCTCTTTTGTTACAAGAAAAGTGTTAAAAACACTTTTCGTCAGGGCCTCTAGAATCTGCGAACCGTCTGCTTTTGAAAATGAACTTGCCCACCTTACTAATGTCTTCCAAGCCAATGGATTTTCTAAACAAGAAATTAAGAGAGCTTTCCTCCCCAAGACTGAAAGAAAGACGCCTAAAGAAGAACCGGTCAAGTCCATAGCCTACCTTCTCTACGTTGAGGACGTCACAGACCGAATTGAAAGACTTTTACGTCGACATAATATTAAGACGATTTTCAAGCCCTCCAATAGAGTCAGCGACCTGCTGCGTTCAGTGAAAGATGCTAGAGACCCGTTGTCCGCCGCAGGAGTTTATAAGATCCCCTGTTCCTGTGGGTTAGTTTATATCGGGACGACAAAACGGAGTGTTAATACAAGAATCAAAGAGCATCAGAGAAATTGCCGGCTGGGTCAGACTGAAAAGTCGGCGATCGCGGAGCACACTTTCAGTAATGGAATACATGATATAAAATTCAATGAGGCCAAAATAATTTCACGGACTTCAAATTTTTTCCCCAGATTGCATAGAGAGGCCATTGAAATTTTCAAACACCCAAATAATTTTAACAAGAAGGAGGAAGAAGTAAAAGTTAACAAGCTTTGGCATCCAGTCATCTGTCAATCCCGAGCCGGAAAGTAGAGGGCGCTGCGTTTACAATTTAAAATCTTGCAGCAGTTCGAAATTTCGCATCAGTCGCCAAATAAATCAACGACACCCACTGAAGATGATCGCCGCAGTTGCGATTGAAACGTATGGATTAAAGTCATCCAGACCACGGCACAACAGCCCGGAATCCGTAACTAGTATTTACTCCGGCCGTGAAAGCCTTCATTCTTACAAAAGATTATTTGTTACTGCTAGATGAATCTATAAATGAACGTTGGAATAATTTAACGAGCAATCTCATGCAAATACTTTGATTTACCCAAAGACGGGAGGGAAATGACCTCTTTCCCCCTTTCCAAAATGGAATGATTTCAAGTACATTCTCAAGTTACCTACTGCTTGAAAACTTTGGCATCCATCTCCATTTTAAAAATGTATTCATGAGGAAGAAACAATAATACTGATTAACTGAAAGGAAAGCATTCTAAAGAATTCTATTACTGGTGCTGATTTTAATGATGTGGGGTGGGATCTTGTCTTTTATGAGAAATAAAAGACATGATCTAAGGAAAGAGGGAAAAGTATGCATAACTTTGATTTTTTAACAGAATGTATTATCCCTACATTCAACAACAACTATTGCAGATATTTGACCATTTAAACAGACCTCATTGTCAACACTTTGACTTTCTTTATTTTGCAATGTTTCTAGAATGGCTCTTTCTTCTAATAATTCTTTCTTTTTCTTTGTAATTGCTTTTAGAATTTCTTCTTTTCGTGCTTTGATTGCAATTAGAAATACTTCTTTCCAAGCTTTTGAAATCTTTAGTGCCTGTAAGTAAAACAAAGCTAATGAATAAATGCAAAAACACCCATATAGCAAATAAATGCTTGAAACCATGTTTATTTACATTTTCATTCTCTTTACTTTTCTTTGCATGCTGTTTTTTTAATACTTATCTTAACTTAAGTGATAAAAAAAATTATTTTGTAACATTTTTCAACAAGTTAGGAGAAATTATTTAAGTCAGTTTAAAATGAATGGTACTTAAAAAAAAATCACTACGCTAATCTCACTTGATTATGTCGTTGCATTTCTAAATGTTTTTCTTTACGCCTCCTTTTTACTTCTTCAATCAATTCCGTAAATATAATTTCAAGATCTCTCTTCAATACAGATTGAGGGATTTCTATCTCTTTCTGCTTCACATCAAAAGCCATTAACAAGTAATCCCTTAAGCTGGACTGAACTTCAGCACCCTATTTCATGTAATTAAACAAAATACAAATAAGAAAAACTTGAAGCCAGGCATTAAACATAATTTTTTTAGAAACAGTAATTAAAATGTTTAGCTTTGGTACATCTATCATAAAATTTAAAACTATTGAAAATGTCAGAAATGTTTCACGTTATTTAAGAGCTTGTTTTAGTTTTTAGTTTATTCTGCATTTTAACAGCCTACTTTAATTAGTTAGCGAATCATCTTTCTTTTTAATTGATTATCAGTCTTGTTTTGTTCAAAGGCAAACTTTGTTCAAATTGTATTGCTAAACAAGTAATGTCGGAAATGAATAAAGTAAAAATTATCACGAAGATTCACAATGCTTCTCATCGCGTACATGTAACCGAAAAGCAATGGATTGGTGTTTATAGATGCTTATTTCTTGAGAAAAAATTTCGATTTTAAAATATCATTTCCAGCATTTTATTATGATTTGGATGTCAAAAGTTATGAAATTTACTATGGTTATGAAAAACAAGCAAAAATTTTTGTGTTTCTCATTGCATGTGATAGTTCCTAATAAGATTGGTTGAATAATAGCCAATTATGGCAAACAAGAGAAGGAGCGGGGCTGATACATTAGAAATGTTACAAAATATTGTGATATGGCTCCCGTAGCTTATACAACGTTGCTAGGTTAGCTTTGCCCCGACTGTTCAATGGGGGAAAAAATTGAAGCTATATCAGTACAATTGATATAAGTATATTTGCATTGACACTCAATTTCCTTCTCATCTACACTTAACTTCGATACCTGATGCAGACTACATTACGTGCATTCTTTTAGTGATGCTACTGCAAAAACAAAGAGCTCTAAATGAGAGACAAAAAGCAAGAGCCATGAAGTCCTTATAATGTTGAAATATGCAAGATTTTGACATTAGAACTTTACGATAGCTTCTTTTTTATTCCTTCCAATGATGATTCTTTCAGAGATACAGCTAAATAGCAGGTTGATTTTTTTTTTTTTTCATAAATATAGAACTAAATATTAAAAGGTAAAAAAAAAAAACATAAAACTTGGAACACTTTTCAAGAATTGTGGAATTCAAATTAAGTGTAAATTAGACAGCATTTAAAAACTGGGAACGATTTATTTTTCTTCTTAAATTTTGAGGGTAGGAGTCAGTCTGTTTTTTTTTTCGAGTCAGCATTTCTGACATGGCTGCGAAGTCAAGGAGTCAAAGTTAATGTCGAAGGATTTAAAATTCTAAGAGTAGGAGTCTGTCATTTTTCCAGAACCTGCATTTCTGCCATGGTGCAGAGTGGGAATAGGAGTCAGGGAGTTGGAGTCAAAGGCTCTAAACTTCTAAGAGTAGGCATCAGGAATTTTTTTCCGAGCTTGTATTTCTGCCATGGTTACATAGTTGTTATTGGAGTTGATGGTTCATTCAGAGTCGGAGTCATAGCTTACTCAATGTAAAAGACTGCTCATATAAAACATGAAGGCATTGCTTGTCCTATTTCAACTTTTAAAAGTTGAAGAAAATTTTGAAAAAAATTATTACTCCCCCCCTCCCCCAAACACACACACAGACACTTACAGCATACTTTATTTTTGGTGTTACACAATAACAGCAAGATGGGTCATGCATACACAAACTAGTGTGTCTCTGTTTATGAAAAATAATTAATTCCATGAAAATAGCATAAAATATTTTGCTTCATATATTTTTAAATATCGTTAATGTTTCAAAATGTAGCATAATTAGTGCTTAAAATCTAAGAAATCTATTAAAAGAACTTTTTTAAAAGGGACTTAAATTTGAAAAATCTGATTTTAACATCAAAAAATTTATTACAAAAAATTTTTTTTTTTTTTTTTTTTAGTTTTTAACAGTAAATAAAGAGTTTGATCTAAAACGTTAACAAAAAAAGTCCTTCTTTTTCTGAAAAATGCTTACTCATAAGTTATAAACAATGGCATGCCTTTTGAAAGTTCCAATTTCACATCAATAACAAACACATATCGACATCAGAGGTGCAAGTGACCAAATGTGGTTTGGGAGCATCTTCGGGAGCAGGGAAAATACCATTTGGGAGCGGCAGAATTGTGTTTAGGAGCAGGCTCGAATAAAATACTATGTGACTGTGATAAACACATACATTTATAGTAATTTAAATCTGTACCTTAATGCAAGAACTACCAATGTCAAAAATTTGATGTTTTTAGTTTTTTATCGTAATGGGCACAGAAAGGTATCCTCGGTCATATACAAAAACAACCAATGTATTAAAACAAACCGCATTAGCAGTGGAGCGAAACTAAGACGCCAAATCTAACACATTCCTATGGAAACTCAAATCTTTGAACCTGAATATCTCAATTCGACGAATTTTGACATTGGTTGTTTTTGCATTAAGGTACAGAAATATATTTGCATTTTAACAAAGAACTGATTATCTATTATTAAATTTTAGTTATAGTTTAAAAATACAAGATGTGGTTGCAATAGGTGAACAGCAAAATGTTTCACTGTACTTAACTCAAATTTCAGAGACAAGGATATAGAAATTGGAACATTCATTTAAAGTCAAATTAAAACGATAAACTCATCCACTTTTTTACAATTACATTTATACTACCAATCCTTTTTCATTTTTTAGAAAAGAATCCTATCCATAAATAACCTAGGAGGGCATTTGTGGTGGTCAAATATGAAATGCAAACGTTTAGTTTAAAGCTTCCACGACAAGATGAAAAATTTAGACATTTTTTGGTTTTTTAATTGCATAATTATCAATAACATTTGGATTTTCTTTTGTTAAAAATGTGCTTTAACTTAAAATTGCTTTGTGCTTGAAAAGTAAACTAAAGTTTTTTTTATGTTTTATCGTGCAAAATTATATTTTGTCGGCTAAAAACTGAAAAACCTTAATTTAAAAGTTTAACTTAGTTTATTTTTGTTCTACTGTTCGTTCTCTTTCTCATAACTTCTCTGCATCTTCTAACATCCATGTTGGAACTTGATTTCAGACAAGACATTATTCTTAACAGCTGACTTTAGTCGTTGGTTTGCTAAATTTAATAAAGAATCTGATGACTCTTGATTGGATTAAGCTTCTTGTGTAACTATCATATACTGCTTCACATTTAATTTGTTTGTCTCTCTGCTTTTAACCACTTCCCTTACGAAGTTTTTTTGGAAAAAATTGCAAAAAAAAAAGTTTTTTTAAATTTAATTTTGAAATACAAGAAAATGAAGCAATACAAATAAAATATGTAGGCTTCAAGTTGAATTTTTAATTATTTATAGGCGTAAAATCAATTAGTTTCACCCGAGTTTTCTCGGGATAATAATTACTTGCAACTCATACGAGCCCGAGATAACTCGGGATAATCAGGCAAGCGGTTAATGCCTTAAATCTGTGCTGGTGTCAAAACTTAAAGACGTTAGAACTTCTAAACAGTAGAATGAGATAATTATGCGCTGCCATAAAGTATCTCTGAATTTTGTACAACACATAAAAATTTTATCTTTCCTTTAATGACCTAATGGGAGCACTGCTGCTAGTAGCCTGGAAAATTCTATTTTAAGCTTTTAAAATTATAGTTTTACAAATAACACTTTTTGAAATACTGCCATTCAGTAAAGCCATAATTAAACATTATGTGCTGGATTGTTTTAATTGTTTTCCAAAAAATGAAGCAATGGATAACCTAATGCTTATTAAAATCAAGCTTGCAAAAATTAATAGGTATATAAATAGAGAAAAATAAACTGTTATCAAAATATAAGCTAAAATAAGCAAATGGAAGGTATCTATTGTCAAAATAACGGTTAATTGTCAAAAATATTAAAATGTTTGAAAGATGCATTTGGATTGAAATCTTCAACATAGGAAGCTTCGTCCGCGCGTAAATGCTAGTTGTTGACATGCTTCTAAAAATAAATTACTTTTTTCTCAAAATAAAACAAAAAATAAGTTAAGCTGAGGTAGCATATATGTCAAAACAATTTTGGATCTTGAAAATATCAACATTTTTGCAAGATGCAAAAGGATTGAAATTTCAGATAAGGAGAATATTTTTCGCGACGCACGTGTTCAGAATATCGCCATAGCAACCGTCATAACGTACGGTTAACAAAAGCAGAAGTTATGCCACTTTTTCGCCATGTTCGCGAGAAAAACGGCCGTTTTGGCGCAGTCAGGCGCAATTTCGATCAAAAAGTGCGTTTGGGAGCAGGATGGCGCAAGATTCTTTATTTGGCGCATCGTGGCGCAGCACTTGCACCACTGCTACATACATGTATAAAAGAATATCCTAATTTAATAGCTGTGCTATCATTGAAACATTGTTTTTTTACTCAGAGTCAATCAATGTTAACAGACTTAAAAAGATGGGGGAAAAAACACAAACCACTTTAATATGTTGTCCACAATCCATTTTGATTTGTTCTTTTAGCTCTTGAGCAACAACATCATAAAACTCATGGAATGTGAACTGAACAGGAATCATCTATTGCATAAAGATGGCTCAAGTTAATATACCAATCTTGATTCTAACATATTTTTGCATGACAAACACTTAAAAGCAAAACATAGCAATTAATATAATATTCTACACACTTTTAGAAGTTATACATACTTATTAATTTTATGAAAAGAAGAAATAATCCAAACATACCATACAATTATTTTTGTATTTTGTCGATAATTTAAAAAGCATTATTTTTTACATTGCAAAAGCACACAAAACAAAATATTTTTTGTAAAATATCTGTACCTCAGAACCAGACTAACGTAAGTCCATTTTTGTCATTTTTCGGTAGAAGGCGAAAACGATTGTTGGATACATGCAAAGGATGGGACTCGCGCTCTTTTCACGCTGCTAAATAATTGTGTAGGAATTTGTTTTATGGAATACTGTTTTAATGGGTCGATGTGGAATAAGATTCTACACACAATAAAGCAAAAAGAGAGAAAATCGCCATTTTTGGACTTACGTCGTTCTGGTTCTGAGGTACAGATAGAAAACAACATAATTATGCACAACTAAGCAGAAAAATTATACATGTGTTTCGGCATTACAAGAAACAACTTTTTCAATGCAAAAATGAACTTATGGATCAAAAGATGCCTGACAAAAGGTTTTTGTCAGGTTATTTGTCTTTCATTTTCCAGATACAAAATAATAAATTTTATAAAAATGATTAAAGAAACATATGAAGTTGGAGAATTATTTATCAGTCCTACAAATACAATTGTTAATAGCTGGAATTTGAAAAATAACATACTGTTCTTAGCAAATCACTTATCTATTATAGTAAATAATCTTATTTAGATTCTTTCTCCTTTTGAGAGAAACAAAATCAATATCATACAACATAAAACAAAGCAAGAACAAAACATTCGCAACTTTCATTTTTGTCTGAATCTAACTAAAAACTCATTCACACCTTGAAATTGTCTCAATATAATTATGCGTATTAAATTTCCTGATTTTTTTAAACTGGGTTCAGCAGCATTTCCTTTTGGGCCATGGTAGCCCGATCGGTAAGGCGTCGGACTCATGATCGGAGGGTCATGAGTTCGGTCCCAGCTGATCAAAGATTCACCATCGTTACTAATGGTGGCTGGGCGAGGTTAACTAAGGGTCAAAGTCACAAAGTCCTCCAAGTGAAACGATGCTTCTGGGAATACTGGACCCGGGGTTTGCTCAGCCCTTGGTCTGGATCAAAAGAACAGGGTGCTCTTCAGGGCCCCATCCCGGTTAAACCATGAGTTGTGGTAGTTATGGGGGACCATGGAGTGTTTGAAGCATTTATTTTTTCTAGACAATGCAGAACTTTGTACCTTTTGCAGACCAAGAATATTAAATTCAGTCAGCAGGGTAGCATAGAAAAAAACAAAGCCAACAGAGAATGCTTGAATTTATCAAAAAATCAATTTGGAATAATTCTTAAAAAGTTGTTCTATCAATATTGCAATGTTTGGTACAACCTCATTTGGAGCAGATTCAACTTCCTCATCTAAAGAAAGATAAAACTGAATACATATGTACAATATGCACTGAACTACAATATGAACTGTGAATACAATATACACAAAACTTAGCAATTTCCCAAAGGCTCTATTGACAAAATGAGGAAATCTCAAGGATTCATGAGATCCATCACAATATGTTAAGAACTTGAGAAGTAGTCATCGCCGGTTTTAAAAAAGTAAGGTAAAAAATGGCAAAATAATTGCAACACTAACTTGAGATATTTGATTACAGCGTCTAAATTTTTCATCCTCCAAACAAAGCGCTTTTTCACACATCTCCTTTTCTAGCTCGACACAAGCATGAAAAATGTCTTTCAGTGCCACAACTATATGCTGATCCTAATTGTTTGAAAAACAAATGCAAGATAATTAGATTAAAGCAATTTACAGCTGGCAATACAACACATTAATTTATGAGCTCTAAAATTCTAGAGAATACTTTAATTTTCAACAGTGAAAATTTCGTTAAAATGTATTTAAAGTTTTTACTTCGAAAATTTATTTTAAATTTCATTTAAATTTTCATTCGATGCTTGAAAAATACATTTTTTTTTTAATTTTAATTTTGGAAATACATTTACATTACAATAACTAAAATATAAACACCTATAACTAAGAAAACCAGATACAAAGCACTTAAATAATTTTGAAGGAAACCAAATGCATCACACAATTAAATACACAACTTCAAATTAAGTCAAGATAATTAAAGTATTATCTTAGTTTCTAAATACACTTTTAAATAATAAATTCAAATTTAATGAAACATATTAATATCTTGCTGAAAAAAATTCTGTGACTTCATTTACATATCTCAAAGTTTTACAATAGTATAATCGTTTATTGAGGAGCTTTTAAACTTTTCATTTACTACCACCACTACACCAATTACGGTGTAGTGGTGAACCTTTAAACTCTTCATTCAATGAGTAATTAACTAAAATAAGCAACTAATTATTAGATTCCGCAATTTCAATAGAAACTCAGAAGTAGGAAAACTCACATGCATGTGCATAACAAATAAGCTAGTACTTCTTGTCAACTACTTCTTTGCTATTTAAATAACACAAATATGAGTTTAATTATTATCCAACAACAGTGTTCTCAATAGAGCCACGTTTTAAAAATATCTCACCCAAAAAATGTTGATGCGGAATTTTCTGGTGGTTTTTTCCTCGCCTCTTAGATTTAATTATCAATAGCAAGCAAGTAAAAAGGGAAAGTAAAAAGAAAAACGAATCAATAGCAACACTGAAAAGCTGGAAGAGCTATTTTCAAAACCCAGATTCTGACAAAATTGAACTATCTTCTTTCTACTGTATTTTTTCCTAACTCTGATTCTCTTTGGTACTCTAACTTATCTTAGTTATGTCTATCGATCTATTAACAATCTTTTAAAGCACTTAATTGGATAATTGGATAAACTAGATTATCTGAGAAATATGAAAATGAGAAATATGAAATTTGAAAAAATAAGCACTCGAAAATTTCCGTTCATTTAAATATAACAGACTTAACAAAGATCGCAAGGTCAGGAACATTCTCGTACAGGTATACAAAACCCGTACATTTCTGTTCTTGAATTTATCTATTGATTCTACAAGTTTTAACACACATTTCACCAAAGCAAAAAATAAGGAGAAGCAATACTTTGTCCTTCAATATTGTAATTTTTTGTGACAGGAAGAATTTTGAAAAAAATTCTTTCAATTTTTACCAATCTCACCCTAATTTCAATATAGGATGAGATTTTCTCCCCCATTCTTTTTTTTCTGATGGGAACCCTTCAATAGACTTTTGGATTAAAAGGAATTTTAATTTCCTGCATTCAGCCAAATACCTTAACTCCTATAGTCATTTCTTCTGAACCTCTAGCTTCACAGACTTTCCTTTCAAGAGACTCCATCTCTTTTTCTCTCATTACTGCAGCAGTTAGAAATACATTTTTGCATTTCTTAATGAGACTCATATCCTGAAAGGTATAAAGTAATATAATAGAAAAACATTAAACCATAAAACTTAAAAAAGAAAAAATAGAAATGTTAGACACTCCTGCACTTACAGTGCGTCTCGAAATGATAGCTCCACCATTATTTTTCAAAATTTCGACTCTTAATTGAGAATAAGAATCACTTTTTCTGATAGTGAGTATATATCTGTAATTGTTATAACTATGTTTGATGAAATTTCTCAAAAATGAATCATTTCTTCTTATTTGATTCAAATTTTCATTTTCAGACCGTTTCAAAAAGATAGGTCCGCCTTCAGAAATTTTGCCCCAACCTCGTTTATTTCCAAAAATTTGCATAAGTATCGTTGCTTAGTCTTACTACGGGATTATGCTTGCTGCTGTGGAGGTATTTAAACAAATTTGAACAGCACTTTGTTGTCAAACAATACGGGTTGTCATTGCAGTATTTCGCTGGTTGAGCAGGGGAAAATTGATGCATTTACACAGTCTGGAAAATCGAATAGAGAAATAGGTAAGCTTTTAAACAGATCACAAAGTGTTGCAAACAAGTTTTTGCTATTTAAAAATGCTTATAGCAGTAAAAAATCATCTAGCCGCCCATCAAAAGTAACACCCCGACGACGAAGCACTATCGTAAGGGACCTAAACTCCAAAAATAATGAGCATATCCACTTTGGCCAAACAACTAAACCCTTCAATATCAAAATCTACAGTCCACAGAGCTGTACAGAAGTTCAGAAATTTAGTTTACGGGAAAAGGAAAGCGGCTCCGAAATTGACAAAAAAACACAAAGAAAAGAGATTGAAATTCGCGCAGGAAGTGATATCCTGGAAACAAGATAGGTATCGTGTGATATTCAGTGATAAAAAGGAATTCAACCTGTATGGTCCAGATGTTTGGCATTATTACTGGCACGATCTGCGTAACGATAGACAGATATTCTCGAAGAGGCAAGCTGATGGTGGTTCCGTTATGGTATGTGCCCGATTCAGAGGGCCGATAAAAACTGAAATAGCATTTGTAAACAATCGTTTGAATGCTGCTGGCTATGACAAGCTGTTTGAACAATATTTTCTTTCCCAATCAGAACCCATTGGGGGCCCATTCTTCATGTTCCAACCGGACAATGCTCCTCTGAACTCTGCAAAGTCCACTTTTGAATGGTTTCTGGATAATGTTGTACATATTATCGATTAGCCACCTTGCAGGCCCCAACCTGAATCCAGTAGAAAACATGTGGGGTATACCAACGCCTCCTAAATACTAAATGCCTATAACATTTGCTTCGCTACCGTAGAGATGGGTTCAACATTAAACGCCACCTTGCGGCAATCCGATGATGTCGTTGTTATTCTTCGATTGGTTAATTTTTAAATTTAAATTCAGAAATGAACCAATCGTTAATTTTTGGAAGAACTCCGGTAGATGGCAGTGTATCGTGAACCAAGGGAACTTTTCAGCTATTGGCGATGGATCCAAACAATATTCGAGTTAAATTTTTTGATTGGTTGATTTTTAAATTTAAATTTAGAAATGAACCAATCGTTAATTTCTCTTTCTCGAAGAACTCTGGTAGATAGCAGTGTATCGTGAACCTAGAATGAAATCTTGCTCTGTGCTAAAAACCGGGAAGTTTCAGGCATTTAGTATTTAGGAGGCGTTGGGTATACTCGCAAGAGCAGTGTAAGCAGGCGGAAGACAGTACAACAGTACTGCAGACTTAAACAGGGTTATTTCCTCCGAATGGTCAAAAATTGGGACATATTGTTTGCAAAAGCTTGTAGAAACCATGCCAAATAAGATTTATGAGCTTATTCAGAAAAAAAAAACAGAAACATTTCTTATTAATTCAACATTTATTCGATGCTTGGTTCAGTGGACCTATCTTTTTGAAACAGCTGTTTCATCTAATTTTAGTTTCCCTCATTATTCTTATTATTTGTAAATATATTTATGAGCTATTTTACATTGAATGAAGTAATGTAGTTTATAAAATAGTACTTTGTACGCAATACAACCTTTTTCACCAGCATAACTTTCGTTTTTACTGGTGGACCTATCATTTCGAAACGCACTGTAATTCCAAAGAGTAAAAAAACATGCAGAGTCGACTACTTAGTAAAACAATAAAGACCTATACTATTGATCTAATCTAGGGTATCACTTTTTTTTTTTCTTTTTCATCTATGAATTTTAAGCTAGATTCACAATACAGCTATAATCATGCTATAGTTCAGCTAAACATTAATAAAGATGCTGGCTATTTCACATGCTGGGAATAAAAACAATAGTTTATTATTAAAGATATAAATATTTAGAAAGATGCCATATAAAAAATAAAGAGTTATATCTTTCTTGTTTACAAAGGCAATACACACATTTGAAACATACATGAAAATTACAAGAATTAGGAAAAAAATTATTATTGATTTATGTGACACATTAAACACTTTTCATTTATGCACTTCATACATTTTCAAATCAAAACATGTGTAAATTTTTGGTCTTCTTTCCCTCCCTCTTTATCAATTAATCTATTTATTGGATTTCAAGAGTACATTCAGCTGCCTTATACACAGGGTGAAACACGAGAATTCTTGTGACTGCCATCAGTAAAACTCACATCCATTGAAAAACTAAATAAAAAAACTTAGCACCTAGTGACATTGATGGCTAAAAATATTTATCTTCAGAGTTTTGATTAGACAGTTGCATTTTAAAATAACAAGAATGAAATTGTCTCTTTTCTTTAATCTGTGTGTAATTTAAAAATTGCAATAAAATTCTTACATCTAGATAAGCATAACATTTTAGAGTCTGCGATTCAACATTGGAAGGCATTTTTAAAATAAAGAACCAATAATAAGCCCTTCATTAGATATTTATGAATATAAAGAAAAGTAGGCACAAAGATACACAATCTGAAACATTTAATAAATTTTGATGCTCAAGTTCAATCTACAAGGTATCTCGGGGAAACCAAAAATCTGACCTACAAAGGTAAGTAACCTATCAGTTAAGCACTTTAAATAACAAAATTATCAGTAATAACTCACTTCTTCATTACGTGCACCTGCTTCTGCATTTACTAACACATCCATATCAAGCATTAAGGTATCTAGTTCCTTTTTTCTAAAATTGAGCATTCTATTATATAAGTCATGACACACCTCAGACACCTAAGAAAGATAAAGGGCAATTCCACGTGACTCACGTTACAATTTGACGTGATTTTACAAAAGTAAATGTTATATATATAAAAGAAATAACCATGCCTGATTTAAATAAAGCTGTTGACAGTCATCTGGGATGCAGTAAGAACCTATGGATGTCAGCATTTTAAATTTCAATAGAAATAGATGGTGTTTCAACCTTAATTTAGCATCGTGACTCACGTTACAAAAAAAAGGAACTCAAGTTTTTTGGATAATTAAAAACCTAAGATTCCTGCTCTTTCAGAATAATAAAATTTAAAAACTGCTTTTCATGGCACAAAATATGTTTCCAAGTTATGATATATACGAAAAAAAAGTTCATTCTGCAGTCACTAATTAAGTTAATCAATATGTTGAGCGTGACTCACGTTACATAGTTTCGTGACTCACGTTACATCTTCGTTTTAGTCTTTTACTTTACATCTTATTTTGAAAATTTTATTGAGAGACTTCACTTAAATTCAATTAAAATTAATGCTTAATGGCTTGTTTTCTTTAGTTGATCAATTTTAAATACAGTAAAACCTCTCTGAGTGGTCACTTTTACAAAGCGGCCACCTTTCTTAACGGCCAATTTTTCGCAGCACGAATTTTTGTCCCATAGACCTCGGGTTAAAATTCTCCTTAGCAGCTGCCATATAACCCCTCTGAACGGTCAAAGAGTGGATTCATCAATTCAATTTTCCAAAATATATGTTTGTCTTTTTTTTATACTACTTCCCGTATTTTCTCTGTGGCTGCATTGTACTGACTTCAAATTCTGAATTCATACATCTGAAAACTTTTACAGGATACTACACACCATTACATTTCATCTGATACCAATCATAACATTTAATGTTGCATAATGGCTGCAAAATTAGTTGACTGCTGTCAGAAGTAGGCTCTTCAAAGTACTTACTTTTCTCATCCACTACTGATGAATAATTAAATTTTAAGCATCTCAAATAAGAGCAAGTGAGATGTTGACCGTGCTTTTTAAAATTTCTCTTATGTTCCAATTTTATATGTATATATATTTTTTTTTTCTCTCGCTCAAGCTACTTTTTTAAATCATTTTCGTTTAGATTTTCTTAGGATAAATAATTTTTTCAGCATGAGTTCGGTGGACGCTGAAATCTTCTTTTCAAATGTATATTACATTTACGGATGAGTATTGAGTAACTCACTTATATGACTACAGTTTAACTGTGAGGTGAATTAACGGAATTTCTCCTTGTTTTGGCAAGTCTTCCTTAGTGTATTTACATATTTGTATACTTGTTGAAGCGATATTTAAGAAGTTTGAATTTAGCCAACATTTCCTTTGAAAGTTTCATATGTTTATTTTTTAGCTTATATTGAATTGCTAGAGACAATATCCTTAGCTTTTCGACTTTCCTCGTTAGACATTCTTTCATACAGAGACAATGTTTCTGTTTACATGCAATGTACTTCCCTTCTTGCTTCAATTTTTCTCGGCACCTTTTCTGTCATTCTGCGGTTACTCGTTAAATATTTTAAAAAATTCTTTTACTGGAATGAAAAACCTTTTTTAGATGCGGAAGAAAAATATGTGCATGCATAAACACACATGCTACACATCGGAAAGCTGAGGGCCAAAACTGAGACCCAGTGCACTAAATGAAAGATTATAAAACACTAAATGAATTAAAATTATGCTATTTATATTTAATTTCATCAGTATTATTAATTATATGTAGGTGTGTACAAGTGCTAACCCTCTCTTTAGACCCTAAAATACCATTAGGGCACATTAAATACTTTTAAGAAGTTAATAATAGCTTGTATTGGCTGTAACTCACTTTTCGCGTGACTCACGTTACAAAATAAACATCCTTATTTTTTGAATAAAAATGCAAAAAACTCTAAATCAAACTCTAATCAATTCTTTTTTGTAACGTACATGAGTAGGAGAAACAGGAAAAAAAATTTCATTTATAAGCTATAAAATTTGGAAATATTAAAAAAATTAAGTTTTCGTGACTCACGTTACACAAAATTTAATGGTTTAAAAACTACTTTAAAAAATTATTTTAAGAATAAATTTCAAAATGTACTGTTAATAATTGTTTTCTTATCGAATAAATTTGCCAGGAAAAAATGCAATTAAATTGTGGAAACAGGCTAAACCAATAAAATATGCTCGTTCAAAATTGTGTCTAGGAGAGAGAGAGACTTTTACAAGATTGTGAGCCCATAGAACAAGCTCTCTTACAAAAAGAAAATGATTCACCTTAAGTTTCTTTTTTCTAATTTGTAAACTTCAATCAATATAGAGAACCTCCAAAAAAAATCAAGACAATTTTTCAAATTTTTTTTTTAACACCGAGTTCCCATGTTGCCTGGAATTGCCCTAAAGATTTGCAGAAATTGGTCTATATTTATAAATAGTGACATGGTTTACGTAAATACCCAGTGAGTAGACAAATATTTGTTGAGCATTTAACCAGGTATTCACCAGAAACCTGGGTAAATACACAAAAATTAGCTATTTTGCAAAAAAAAAAATGACAGATTTGAATGGCTGATATGTTTTTATCGAAATATTAAATAATAGGTAAAATTGATACATATGTTTTACACATAGTTTATAAAAAAAAATATTAAAAGATTTGTAGAAATTATTTTTACAAAATGTCAAAGAAGCTTTATTTGTTATGTTGGAAAATAATCAATAATAGTTGGTTAATAGTTGGAAAATAATCAATAATAAATTTGTTGGAGTCAATAATAAATTTCATGATTTAAAATATGTTTATGCACTTCCGGAAAGGAAACAACAAGAAAATACTGTGTTTAGGGTTGTTCGTTCACTGGATGAACGGACTTTTTACACCCCTTCCTCTCTGAACCCCATCGAAAGAAAAGCTTGGCACAGAGAATCTCCCAAATTCTCACTTTTTTATTTATCAATTTTAATGTTTTTCCATGTATGTGCTAAATGCTACAATTTGCAACAAGGCTATTATTTTTTAAAAAATGAAATAGTGCATTATTACTTCTTCACTAATCAGCCAAGTGGCACACACAAACAAAAGAAAAAAAGCAATCATTTACAAGTGAAGAAAGTCTTAGATTAAAAACAGATGTTTTGTATAATTCAGAGGCAATTTCAATTCATTCCCACTCTGAAGTATTTGAATCTGGTTCAGATTATTGGTTAAACAATAACCTAAGAATTATATGCAATTGCAAGAGTGATTGTGCTCAGGAATGTTTGCTTCATTCATTTTCTGATTTAATTCATTCATGAATTATTTTCCAATGAATTAAAAGAAAATATATGTTGTGAAATGTAGCTGCTGAAAGAATTTTATACAAGGTTTTTTTTTTTTTTTTTTTTTTTCTTGAATGAGAAAAAACTCATAACATGTTTTGCTTGTTACTTCCAAAGATAGCTATAAAATTTTTTTTACTTAATAAGCAATAAAAAGTGATGTAAAATGAATATACATTTAGCCATAATATTAATAATCAATACAGAAACTTTTTCTGTATTTATTACTTATTGTCCCTTACTATGTCACAAATATTAAAAATTATTTAATAATATAGGATTAAATTAGTATTCAAAAATCCTTTTTAATGTCACATTTGTTTGATAGAAATACTGTTAAATTAACAAGTTTATATAATGTAATAACATTATTATAATTCTACAAAAGGAACTAAAGTGTACACTTTATGTCTCACCCCCCCTCCAGAAAAAACTAGGTACCTGAAAAAATTCCTGTATACTCATGCTTAATACAGAACAATTTTACTGTACACCAAAACATATGACATATTATAAGAGTTCATTATTATATACTTTCTTACGTAAATAACTGCAAATTTAATAGCTACAATTTTCCAAACTCTTATTCCAAAATACGTCACTTATTATTTTATTTACTTCTGAGTCAACAACTGTTTCCTCCATTTTAAGTCTTAATACTTGTTCATTTAGGTTGATTCTTTCAGTTTCATTCATTTTTTTCCATTTCAATAAAATGTCTCCAAAAACATCAATTGTTGCTACCTAAGAAATTACAGCACAAAAAAAATAAAATATATTTTCAATGTTGCAATTTGAAAAATTGATTTAGTTATACATTTTCAAACAAAACTTCTCTTTAAAAAAATAATCTTTTACTATATGAAAATTAGAAAAATTTAGAGCTTTTACTTCATCACTGATTTCTTCTGGAATCAATAAAGCAAGCTTTTGTAATTCTCCAACCGATGATGTTCTTTCATCAAGTGTATTTTGGTACATCTCACAAATAACATTATACACATTGGGAATCTGAAACACAAAAATGACTTTACTTTGGGAGCAAATTTCTAGAAAAACCAAATTTACTTTATTTTTAACAAAAAGCTTTGAGAATTGTGAGTCTAAGTTCACGATAAAGCTAAAATAATTTAACAAAAGTAACCATAAGTAAAACTTGAGGGGGGGAAATATTATACATGCCTTATGAAACAAATATGTCTTTGGAGGGGGGGGGGGGGGCAAATAAACTCAAAAGCAGTGTTTTTTTTTTTTTTTTTTTAGTATAGTTTCGAAACTTTTGCTAAATGAAGTAGTGGTAAAAAAACTAAAATAAAAATAATAGGAATATTACTGCAAATTATATTGCAACAAATGACTTAGTTTGATGCAATTGATATGCTTCTCTCTCATCACTAATTGATAGTTAATTAACTTAGTTATTGATCAAAAACAACATCAAAACAAATTACCATATATAGTACATTGTTTTCAAGTTCTGTTAAACTCTCCAATTTCTGTTTTATATCTTGAATTTCTTTTAGATGTAGTTTTGCAGCTTTAATAAAAAGTTTTCTGCAAGTCCTAAGAGCTTTAGAATCCTACAAAAGAAAATTAAATAAATCCTGCCTGAATAAGTATAAAGTTAAACGTTAAGTATTAAAACAATCATGGGCAAGCTTCAGTCTTAATTTGAATAGATTTGATGCCCAAAAAGTTTTTTAAAACTGTTTTTTAAAAACAAGTAAAAAGTACGTGCTTCAAGATCAACAGTCCTTGGCCTGTACAACAACTCATTAATATAAAAATTGATTTCTTCCACTTCTTCTTTTCTCATTTTTAAAGCTGTCAGGAAATAATCTTTACACAACAAGACTTTTTTCAGTATCTGTAAAGAACACATATTTTATACAAAATTCTAAACCAGAAAAGATTTATTTTCTCTTAAATTCCATATCACATTAATTTAGTAACCATACATTTTACAACTATTTTCAGATGCTTAGTATAATCTGTAATCCTTGATTTTAAAAATATTGACTTTATTATTTCTTTTTAAATTCAGATAATGTATTTTTTGCTAATATGCATAATGCATTCATGCTTAGCTATTTTTTTAAATAATTATTATTATTTGATCATCATGGGATAAAATAGTTTTTATTCATTATTATTGATCTGAAGATTAAATACTAAGCATATTAACACTCTTAGAATAAAAATACCTCTTTTCTCATGCAGTTGAAAAGCTTGGGACACTTTTGTTCGGCATTTCTGATTAACGCTTAAACCCCTATACGCTCCCATTTGGATTATTTGCTTTCGAGGTTATCCTTTTTTTATGGTAGTAATTTGCTAAGAGAAAGAGCTATATATCAGCAAAGTAAAAAAAATTTATAGCATCTTTTCACTTTGAGAAAAGATTATGTTAAGAAAACTTCACTTATTAATAAAGAAAAGACTTTCATAGAGGGATAATGTTAATTAGATCATAATGTGCAAGTAGTCCCATTTCAGGCATTTTACAGATTATGTACAACAGCCGTTCCCAAACTTTTAAGGCCCCAGGATTCTTAATGCTTCATTTACTTCAAAGAATCCCATTCGTGCTACTGACTAAATTACAAAATGTTAATGATCTGGAAGTCAAATGCTAATCATTCTCCATACTAATTACTTTCTTCTATATGGATGAAACTTGTGGAATTAAACTTGAACTAGGTTTTTGCGGAACATACTTTGGGAATCGCTTATCTACAGCCCTTGCTTATTTGCAATTGTCACACTACCCTATTCTGCAGATAATAAGTTTACAGTACAATGAATTTTCATTTTTAAATTCAACAATATTAAATTGAATTTTAATGCTAGCAAACAAAAATGAACACAGATAAATTTTGACAGTTTGGATATAATATTCATAGAAAACATTTAAGATAAGCTTTTAGAAATTAATTTAGTGCTATGCGTGCTTTACAAAAGTCTCATGCTTTCACCTTTCCCAAAATAGACATTATATTAGCAAAACGACAGTTTCCTGATCAACAGCTCACTGCTTTAATTGTTTTTGCTGCACCAGTTAACACTATAGTTGGGAAAATTTTGCCTTTCGCTGCAAAATTCTTTTAGCAAAACAAATATTTAACTGTACCACTTTCATACTAAGAGGAAAACAAAAGTAATAATAATAGAGTAAAAGAAAATTAACAGAAATATAATCATCCAATAACTTTGGCAGATCTACTAGAAATCCTGTCACGAACACTACAATCATAATTAATCTATTGGTCACTCTTGCTCTGCAGACTTAGCCTAATGCAAATGCATCCGACACTATGAGGCTTGAGAAAAGTGGACAGTAAAATCTTACTTGTAGAAGAGAGAAGAATCACACTTACTTCTGAATTTGAAGACCTTTTGAGCCTTGGAATTTCAAAACCAATATCTTCAAATATAGAACTTTTGATTCTTTTTTTCGCTGCTTGCAAAAACTGCTCTTTACCAGTGAAAACATTAATTGCCTACATACAACAGAAATAATCAGTGAAAACAGTTTTTAATGATAAATGAATAAGTGAGGACTGCAGACGTGTTTTTAGAAAACAATTGTTTAATTACATCATGGAAAAGCGTAATTTGTGGTGTAGAGACTTAACTTTTGAATTGTTGTTAGAAATAAAAGAGAGAAAGAAGAAATAGCATGAATAGTTTCGGATAGATAAATGTGAAATACATTTTAAGAAAAAAAAATCCAAAATGAAGTTTTTATAGAAAATAAAGTTTAATTTTCAATCAAGGAACTTGAATGTTCTAATTTTCAAGCAAGAAACAGCAAAAGGAATTACAGCTGGCATAAATTTTGGCTGCAGCTGAAAAAAATACTATTCAAATATAAAAGAGAAATTGAGATGAAAAAGCATGAAACGGATACTCTACTAAATTTTAAAATTCAGTTTATCGTGAATCAGTCAATTATCCACACAGAAAGGATTTGAAACTTCAATTGCAAAGATTCTTCATAAAACACTAGCTCGCTGCATGCACTTTTTTGGACATTTTTAACAATTAGATAATTTTCTAAACAAACATCACAAATTGAAAACAGATTTTTTCCCCATTTAACAAGGTATATTTTCATTTTTAGCTTTATTTACCAGTTGAAAATAAATTAGAAGTCAGTATAAATTTCGAAAATAATCAGATTTTTATACAACCATACAAAATGGACCAAAATGTGAACAAAGTTACACAAAAAATTTCGACTTAAGTCAAAAATTTTTCAGTCAAATTTTGGACAATTAATCACTCAGTGGCAACCAGTTGTTACTGAGAGTGTGGCATATTGGATAGACATTGCTCTCTTACAGCCAAAGGTGCAAGTTCAATTGTGGCTTCGATCGGAGGAATTTCAAGACCAGCAGCTACAGAAAATCGTCAGTGCCTTTGTCATAGATTGTGCAACACAAGAAAGATCCCTTCAAGAGTTATTTTCTGGTATAGCTGCAATACATTTCATGCAAAATATTAAAGAGAGAGAGAAGTGAATAATTTAAAATAATTTACTTTAATGCCTATCTTGAGTTTTTCTTTAAATTCGGCTGTTTTCAAAGCAGTAATTTCTCTTTTTGAAGCATCAACCTCATTATAACGCTCATTAGTAGCACAATCAAGCAAATCTTTAATTTTTAAGGCATTCTCTTGAATCTAAGAATGTGGAAACAAAAATAATTTCATATCATTAAATAATAATAGAAAAAATGCAAGTAAAATTAACACAGAACTTTAAAGCTGTAATATATCCAGCTACAGTTTTGAAATATTGGGTTGTTCCTTAAGTATTGGCTGCAAATGATATAGGTCACTTCTAACTAAATGGTAAACAAGTAGACTAACAAAAGTTTTAAGATATATGGCCTGCAGTAATCTAACAAACAAGGCAATCAAGATTAAAACAAAATTATAAACATATAATACAGCTTTACTATATTGTTTCTAAAATTCTTTTTGCATTAGTTCTTAATTCTCCAGATGCTAATAACTAAATAAGTAAATCAACAAATAATGAGAGCGCCAATTGACAAAAAAATCAAAGAAAAAAAAACAAGCATTGAGCTTACAAACATTCACATATAAGTGATTTCACAATTAAAAAATTTTTTTTACTTACATCATCAATATTTACACTTTGAATAGACTTTTCAATAAGCTGATACTCTTTGTTTTTAACTTCAACAAAATGTTCCAAATGTTTTACATATTCAGCCAAAATCTCAGATACCTAAAGCAAAAGCAGCTTTGGATTAATTGTCATACTTTTCATAGTCTAATTTACGTACTTAGCTTCAAAAAGTAATTTTCTGCTTTTAGATTATTGTTGAACATACAATGCATTTTCATACTTCAAAAAATTATTACTATTTCAATCTAAATATTTTTAGTTGTTATGTGCAGTAACTAAAACTGTACACAAATTTTTGAAGTCATAGTTTACAATTATTCTTTACTGCAGTGGCATAGCTAAAAATTCCTCAAGGGGAGTGTCTGCCAAGCTAAGGCAACCGAAATCTAAAGCTTGAAATTGTAAATAGAAGCAATCGAAATCTGATTTTAATTTTATGTTGATAATATGCAATAATAGCTGCATAAAAATGATTCAATAAAAAAAGATCCTTAAACAGAAAAAAGAAGTTTTAATTTTCATTATGAACGTTTAACTTTGAGCTTCATAGGAGGGACCACGCAGCAGCAGTTACAAAAATAAACTTGAGGTAAGAATTATAATTTTTTTTTTTAACCTACAAATCAAATATTTTGTTTTCAAAATTGGCATGTTTATGCATATGAGAACATTTTGAAAGCAAGTTCAGCTCATATTAGTACTTTAATTGTATTTGACTGAAAAAAACGTTACATAAAACAATGACAAATGTATCAATAATACAAGTTTATTGCGATTTTATCAGTAAAAATATCACAGTTGCTCATACAAAGAACAGATAAACATTCATTTAGAGAAGTTTTCATGAACAGCAATAAATACAAGACTTAATTTAATTCAAATTATGCACAAAAGCACACATAGAATACCTATTATTCATTTGCTCTTAAAGACACTGTTTAAAATTTTTTGAATTTTGCAATACTAACTTTGGATTGTCTCCAATCCTGGAGCATTCCTTTTTCGGCTGTTACTATTTCTTGTTCTTCTTTCTCCTAAAATTAAATTTAAGCCCAAAATTGTCTTTAAAAAAAAATCATAGTTTATGACTTTAGCAATCTTATATTATAACACTGATGTAAGTAACTTTATGAATTACACTAACTTTCACTCAATTTTATATAAACATCACACATTTCAGTACTGAAAATGTTTTTATACAGCAAACAAATTGTTTATTTTATTTTTAACCCCTTCAAGACGAATGCTTCAAAAAAAAATCTGGTATGGACCCCACACTACTTCCTTTTACGTGTAAATTTCTTAGTAGTTGTCTTAAGTGCTAAAAAAAGTGCTTGGAGTGAGCAAGGTAACAATTCAAATATTTTCTCCCCTAATCTGCCACGAAACAATGCAAAAAATATTTTACAATGGTTAATTTTCTAAATATTGCTGATTTTAATTTCCATTCAGTGAATTTTTCGCAAAATATCGCCATAGCGCCAAGTTAAACCCAAATTCAAAAAATAATTTTTTCCGCCAAATTTGTCGCCAACTGGGCGATATATCGCCAAGTTGGCGTCAAACACTTGCCAACCAAAAGCTTGGCGACATATTGCCAAGTGGTCGCGCCAATTCATATCACTTGAGTCTGCATTGAAATTAACACTGATTTACCCCCAAAAAGGGGTAAAATACCCTCTTGGGAACATTCGAATGCAACCACAAGGGGAGGTGCACAACTAGACCATCCTCAGAGCCTACATACCAAGCTAGAAGCTTCTACGCCATATAGTTTTTGAGTTATGCGAGGCACATACGCACATACATCCGCACATACATCCGCACATACGTACATACAGACGTCACGAGAAAACTCGTTGTAACTAACTCGGGGGTGGTTGAAAAAGATTTTTCGGCTGCTTAAATGTTGGTAGGTACATATGCACGTGCTAACAGGTTGAAAAAACTATAGAACATTCATTCGGGGGTGAGCAAAATCAAAATTTAGACTCAAATTTGAGTGATTTTTTTTCATGATCACAATACTTCCTTTACTACGTAAAAGGAAGTAAAAAAAAGATTTCCACAGGACAGACTTGCCAAACACTGTTCCCACAGGCCATAGAAAGTTTTCCCCTAAGCCTTGCAGACTTTACATTTCCTAAAAATAATAAATTTTACATAATACTGTGAAAAAAAAGTACCATTGACATGAAAATTAAACCTTTTTTTAAAAGGTGGTACGGTAGTACAGCTTTTTAATCACAATTTTAAAAAAAATCTAAGTAAGCTGGGGGTAAATTAATAGTTATGAGCATGGTTAAATTTTTTTTTAGATTGTCATTGAACTCTGATGTTGCAGTCCTAGATAATGGGAAAACTAACGCTTACTGTGTTAGAACTTAGAAATTGCGTTTTTGTAGATGTGAAATTTCGATTAATTTTCAACCATTTAGTATGTACTAGGTGACCCGTGCGGAATTCCACAAAAAAAAAAAAAAAAAAAACACTCTAAACTTAAAATTTAATGCGACAATTTTTATTGGCTTCATTTGCACAACATCGCCATCTACTGCCGTCGTTCTGACAGCTTTTCAAAGAGATCAAAGACACGTTCACTTTTACAACTACTACAAAAGTGATACCCTATATTAAAATCAAATACCCAAGGCTACTACTAAACTAAAAACTAACGTTATCGCAAAACTACCATAGTATTTTGAAACAATAAAAGTTACAATTAAGGTTTACCGAGCTAAGCCTTGGCTTGAAATGTCGCATTTAAAATTGATTTGAACAACAATGTAACGATTTTGACAGTTGAGCAAAAAATTTAACTTTTTCAAACTTCAATCGCTTATAAGTCGCTTAAACGTGGATTTTTGAGATTCTCGTTACGCGGCGCTAGCGGAGAAACGTTCTAAAGAACGCATTTTTTTAATCTTTCGAATGAAATCAAAATGGAGACGATACGACAATTATTTCGCTAGATAGAGTCAATTTTGTGCCCAAAAATTGAAGTTCGAATAAAAAACGAACCGACACTTTTTAGAGGGTGGGTCTAATTTTCGTCAATAGCCCGCGGGATAAGCTTCAAAATCATAAATTTTCTTGCAATTCGATAAAGAAATGAGCGAGTTTCGACCGGGTATAGGATTCGGCTTAGAGAAATAATATATGGAGATATTTTTTGAAATAAGTTGAAATACACAGTTTGAGCAGTTATGGTCTCATTCCCTTAATTATAGACATACTAAAAACTTGTAATGGTAATGTTAGCTGAATTCAATTATTTTCAGAACATATACAAAAAAAGCATTTAACATTAAAACTTACTTCTCTTATAGTATAATCAAATTTCAAGCATTTTGACTTGCCAATTTGAACAATATTAAAATTAAAATATAGCTAGCTGACAAAACATATTGAAAGACTTATCTAAACAGCAACAAAATCAAATAAATAAATTAACAGAACTATTCTACTGCAACGTTTTTTTTATTATTATTATTTCTAAATAAATTAAGAATAATTTTAAGCAAGAATAGCAAAAAAATAATTACAATCATATGTGCCTATAATTAACATAAAGATTTTTAATTGACTAATTATAGGAACATAAGCTTGAAAGGAATTACAAATTATGGGAACATCAGCTTAAATACATTAATTAATGCCAAAAACATACCTACCATATTTTTCGCCGTATAAGAAGGACCCAATTTTAAGTTAAATCCCCCAATTTTAATTAATCTTAAATTTATGCCGTATAAGACGGTGAGTCTTATACGCCGAAAAATACGGTATATGATAAAAAGCCGAGGAACAAGAATGAAACAATAAAATTGCAATCTGATAAAAAAAGAATAATGTATGGAATAAAATAATTTCATAGAAGTTAAGATTTTAAATGAAAAACAACAAAAAGAACTCAATGAACTTACTGCTTCCCTCTTTCGCCGGATTCGCTTTCCTGCTAATTTTGCAAGCCTTATTTTTTCTTCCTCAGCTCTTTGGATTTCCAACTGCTTAAGATAGATAGCCTTATTATATATATCTTGAAGTCTCACATTAGTTGTTAATTTCTGCATAAGAAAAGTCGATTTTTAGTTATATGCACTTCAATGCTCATATATTTGCATGTAAGCTATAAGCAAAACCGATTCCGAAAAATAATTTGGGACTAGTTTGTTGAATTAAAAATGGCCATAAAGCTACTAGTACCCCATCCTGGTTAGATATACTCGCATTTTACAGATAAGATACCTTTTTAAAAGAAATCTTATATATTATTGATATTGTTTCACTTAAAAACCATCTATAAGATAAGTTTTTATAATTTTTAATTTTCCGATAATTCTGTCAAACTTAATATACAAGTAGGAATTGATGAAGAATTCTTAAAATAAATTCGGTCACAATAAGAAAAAATTGGAGAAACAAACATTGATTCTTCCTCCTTTAGTTTTATTTTCAATTAAAATTTATAAAGCATATTTGTGTTAATACACAAAATTCAAGACAGCATTTTGCAAGACTCAAAAAGTATTATTTTTCCAACTGGCATTACCTTTAATTCTTCTGAAGGATGCTTTATAGTTCTTGTACAACCCTCATACCACCAATTGATACTTTCCACCAGCTTCATCTTTTCCTCCAAAATTAAAGGTATTTTTTTCAGTTTCATTTTCAGCTCATGTATCAAATTTAAAAAGTCATTTAAGCTTAAAATGACTTGAGAAGCCTATGGTAAAAAAAAAAAAAAAAAAAAAAAAAAAAAAAAAAAACATTTTTAGCAGATAGTTATTCCAGCAACTGTTTAAGAATATACTTTAGGGCCATTCCACAAAAAAGAACCTATTTTTTTCTGCACATAACAGTTCATATTTTTCATTAAAATAATAATTTTAAGAGGTATTGATCAAAACTTTTTACTTAGGAAATCACACACATTTGTGATTGCTAAAGCAACAACAAAAAAATTCATCACCATTTTAAATTATTATTTTTAATGAAATATAAGAATTGTCTGGAGCGGAACAAAATGTCTTCTCTCATGGAATGGCCATTTGTTGTAAATTCTTGCTTTAAAAAAATAATAAATTGACAATCAGAAAATGTCTCATATCAAGGTTCTTTGCCTAAGAAACAAAATGGAAAGATTTTTTCTTAATTAATAAACAGATTTCTTAACCCGGAACAGGGGAGGTACGATCTCACAGACTGCTCAAATATTCATCCCTTCACTTCTAATACATGATTTGTCCAAAAAGTTGATTTTCTCAATAGCGTCTCATTTTGAGACCTTGAACATTACCCTGGCTCATCAACATCTTTTGGTAAGTGCATCTGGTTGAAATTCCATCGCATTCTTCAATAGCGGTCTGTGAGACCTCACCTCCCCTTCAGTGCTACAATTTTCGGCAGTAAGACACATGGCTCTGACGTTAAGTCCGGGGAAATGGATTTATTTATCTGATCCACGTTATGAGCAAAAGATGCAAAATATTTTAGATTAAGTCAGGAATAATATCAAATGTTGGAGGGAGAAATGAATGGGACCCAGAAAACAGAATTATTTAAAATATGACTTGATATGCAAATGATTAAGGTGCCGTCAAAAAATTTTTCCGTAATATGCTTCATTCAATTTTCTGGTATTGATATGTTCAGCACATAATTAGTTCTTAAAATAAAATCAATATTAAATTATGTGAATACAAAAAATACCTTTGTGCGATTGATGTGAAGTTTTAATCCAACATTAAAGAAGCACAAATATACAGGTATACTGCAGACACATGTTTCGGGGCTACAAGGAACCCCTTTTTCAATGCAAGAAGTGTGAGCTTTGGGATGAAGAATCATCAGATAAAAACAACACGGAGGAACAAAAGACAGTATAAATAGCAAAAACTGGATATCAACAAAACATACAAGACAATGCTTAGAGCAGAAATTTATTACATAAAACCATCAAGAAAAAACTATTAAAAAATAAATTTCCAAAAAATCCGAAAGATAATAAACATTGTCAAATGAATGAAACCACTTATGAATAAAGTGGTTTCATTCATTTCTGCAGTCCCCAAAGCAGAAAACTGCTAAATTTGGAACGTACGTCGCAGAACAAATATCCAGCTGCAGAACAATTCTGTTCCAATGTGGGAGAAAATTCTGAGTTTTCTATAGGAATCTGTAGAAATTCTGAAGAAGAGGCAATTTTCTAACTAAAGATACAATTTTGCAGAAATTCAGAACAATTTCTGCAGATTTCTTCAAATGAGAAAAAAGAAAATTAAATTTCTGCAAGTTATGCTTATTACAGAAAATAAAAAAGTCGATCTTTTTTGCGATATTTGCAGTAACTTTAAATTTACTTCAAGTTGGACAAAATCTGCAGAATTTGCACAAAATTACATGTTTAAAAAGATATTTTAAGAAAATTATGTTTGACTACCTGTTTTATGCCCCTTAAGCGTCCTGCCTCTGAGACTTGGTCTCATTATTAGCCATGTGCTGTTATTCTGAGTGAAAACATTGCTTCCAATCCAGTGTCAAAGCATTAAGAGCTCTTTGATGTTTGGAAGAGCAGACATAGTGAAGGGTTTTACACTTTCTGTCAAGAATTTATGGTTGCAATTTTAATTTCAGGCATTGTTCTGCAGTAAGACTGAATATTAAACAAATACTCCTTTCATAGTCCCATATGAAACCGTTTTGATTTGAGGATCATGGTTTTTGAAAACGGCCATGTTTCTACGTGTACTGTACAGTGCTTAAAATACTTGCAGAACAATTTTGGCCAAATGATTTTACGTTGCAGAATATCACAAAGTATTCTGCTTTGGGGTCTGCAGTATACCTGTACATTTGTGCTTCTTTAACGTTGGATTAAAACTTCACATTAAATTATATATTTGTTTTTATTATTTGTAATGAAATATTTAAGACATCATATGCTTTTTCTCAAAAAACCTTAACGGCCTAGCAAAATTTCCTCGGAAAAGGTATATTTTAATTCAAAATTAAAAAATTTTTTCTTCGGAAAATACAAAAGATCAAAGAACATCTAAGAGAAATAACAGAATTCTATCTTAATTACAAGATTTAAAAAAAATTAAAACGTTGCGCGGTTTCTGAGACCTTA